>VZTL01031104.1:0-30215 GCA_013400535.1 Scopus umbretta
GTGTGTGTGTGTGTGTATTGTGTGTATGCATACCTACCATGCTATTTAATTTTTTGATCCAGCAGTGTTCCCAGACGAGCCTTGTGAAATGAGCTGAGCTGCAACCTGCACATCTTTGCAGAACGATTAGAGCAGGATCCAAATCAGCCTGTAAATTCAAGTTTCCCTTCATTTCCATTGCTATACGTCTCTGAATGACAGCAAATTCATTCCTGCGCTGGAGACTTGCCAGAAGTTTCTCATCTCGCTGTCTGTGGGCTGCTCGCTCCCGCTCTGGCTCTCTCTCTCTCTCTCTTTTTTTTTTCTTTGAGGTTTTTCTGATGCCTATAGAGTGAGCTCAACTCAAAGGTTTGCAGCTTTGCTCTCGTCTGCTATTCTCTAGGAGCCAGCCTGGGCGCCGGTACAGTCAGGAGTAGTGTGTGAACGTCGGATTTCTGCCTTATTTCCCTGCAGGTGACTCAGAAACTTCACAATGCGGCTGGTAATGTATTTCATTTCCTAAATAAATACTTAAGCATTTATCTTGTGCAGCTTTGTCAGCTTTTGGATAGATCGGCTTTCTCAGAACTAATTAAATGAAGAGATGTCGGGGGGTGGCGGATGCCTACTGGGACATGGATGCTGTTTGTTTTACTCGCCAGCCAGAGATGTACAGGCAGATTTCCTCAAGGAATCTTAAATCAAGCAGCACTTTTTCCTTTAGATAAGGAGGCTTGAACAAATACAGATTAGCAGATGCAATTCCTAATGTGCACAGAGCTGCAGTAAGTTTATCAGGGAAACCGAAATTTGAGGCTGTGTTACGTTGTAGGCTCAGAAAGGAGAGTATCGTCTTCGTGTGCTAACAATTTAAAACAGTGTTTGAAAGAGATGCCTGAGGATTCGGAGGGCTCTGCTGAGCGGTGGTCATGCTGCTGTGGCAGAATTTCTCTAGGTTTAACTGCCCTTTTCTTTTTGCTCTGCAATTATTGGAAAAAAATGTGGCTACGGTTCATGGGGTAACCCTACAGGGCTTTTCAGCTTCGGTATTCAGCAGGCATTTCAGCTCCTCTAAATACAAGCCCCTGAATAGTAAGCAGATCAATGTAGAGCTCCTGTAGCCAAGAGTTCAGCTGTTTGTCAACATGTACAATCTCGCAGCTTTTGTTGGGTGCAGCACAGGCAGCTTGCTAGATTCATATGAAGTCATCCAGGAAACGCTGCGGGGACCAATCCTGGCTCTGACAACGGTCAAAGCACTGAAGTAATTCATCTCAGATCGAAAGAGATCCGAGATTTTTTTTTTTTTTTTTCTTTTTTGGCGTTGCTAACAGTAGTTGTAACAGGCAGAGATTTAGTTCGGGGAGGCTAGTGGTATGTATTTGGCATCCAAGCTCTTTTAAGAGCAAATTCTGTCTGTCTTCCTTTAGCAAGACTTCCCTCAAGAACGGCTTGTGCAGTGCGTTCGCTTTACACCTGATGCAAAACTGTACATCATCTCAGCACAGTGCAGAAATAGCCCATGAGGCTTTTTCATTTTCTTCTGCTTACAAACAGACCGCTTCAATGTTGTACGCATCATTACAAAGCTATCCATCAGAAGGTAGCGTATTGAAATGACTCCATGTAAACACCACAGGGTAATAAATAAAACTGGGTGCTATTAACTCCGGAGAGGTAGAGCAGACTAACATGCTTCTGAGACAACACATGGGAGTTAAAGCTCATTGTGAGCGGTCGCTCAGGCGCTTCAGGGCAAGGTTTCTGACGCAGCAGGTGAGGATACATCCCGCGCAGACAATTCCTCACCGCGTGGCACCCGCTGCGTCTCTTAATTCAGTGGGAAAGGAGGAGGTTTAACACGTTGGTATTGATATATCTGACATGGGATAGAAGATATGGCTCTTTGCTCTACTGTGGGTGGATGTGAATAAGCAAATATTGAATTATCATTTCTACAAAGCTAAAATTAATCTGAGCTTTTATGTTTTCCAGGACAACTTGTCAGACAATGTAAACTAATTTGCTAAATTGCACAGGAAAAAAGAATGCATTAGGAATATCTAATTTACCTAGAGCTGAATATATTTTGATTCCCTTTATTGCCTGCTTCAAGTTTTTCAGCTTTCCAAAAGGCTAGATAAGCTCTATAGGTAGTCTTATAAATAAAAAAAAAATACATAGAGAACTTACCTTAGTAGTAAGATGCTGGGATTCACTTAATGTTCACAGTGTGGGACTGTACAGCCTCATGCCTTGTGTCAAATACTTTTCTCACCTGCTTGCACCATGCATTTCAAAGTACAGATACTGTACCAGACCTTCACTTGCTTTAAATCTCTGACCTCTTAAAACTCTGATTTTATGTTACTTAAGGGTCCTGCAGGTTCTTGCTCTTGCAGTTTGTGGACTCATGTAATCTCAGTAAAACCGAGGAGACTATTTATATGCCCAAGGGCTAGATCATACGTTTTGTGTTTAAAAGCTTGTATAGACCTGAAATACAGAAATGAGATCAAATGCCAGGAAGATGTTTGTGCTTACGGTAATTTCCCTGGGTGCCAAAGAAAATACAGTAATACATGCCATTGTTTGTTAGTGTGCTCTCTGAAAGGAAAGTCTTGTTTTTTCAGAATACCTGTAGCTATTATACAGACTTGTAGCTGTATGTAAGCTTCACAGTAAAACCAATATTTAGCACTTTGTACATCTGAAACGCCTGCGTCGTAGCATCCTGGGGTGTTAGAGAGGCAGCAATTCAGGTGGACAGGAGAAGTGTAGCTTCCAGACGTTGTCCCAGGTCGCTGCGCTGTCTGTCCACTGAGCAATGGGGCTGTCACCTGAGTTCAAATACACGCCTCTGCGACAGGTTGGATGAGTAAACAGAGTGTGCAAAATCACCTGCAGCGATCCCGGAGGTAACATGAGAATTTCTCATGAAACAATGATGGCGTCGGGAGTTTGATTGGAGTTTGGTCATGAGGCAGAGGAAGTCAGCTCTGCTCTCCCTGGATTCAGCAGAAGCTAGATGTGGAGACATTTTCTTTTAGCAAGGTCAGATCCTTCGAAGAGTATGTAATGTGTTTTTGAGAAAAAACGGTGCTTGGGAAGAGATCTACTAGGCAAGAGTAATGATCAGGTCTCTTCTTCAACATCCCTATAAGAACGGGACAGTCGACTCAATTTAGACAATACTTCATTTAAAGGTTTATCAAATAAGTGAAGATAGACATGGCCTAAAATTGTCCTTAGGAAAGCTGTGAACAATGATAAATGGGTGTTGGTAGAACCAGGCTATCTTTGTACGCAGACACTGAAACGGGCCATTAAATTGGACTAGACGATCCAGACTGAGCTGTTGGGAGACAAAGTGGAAAGCAGCTCCCAGCCCATACGACTGGGTGCACATTTCCCAGGCAGTCTGCGTGATGGATGTAGAAACGCCTTGAAGCAAGAGGCTTCAAAGCAGAGGCAGCTACCTTTGGAGATGGTATTTGACCCTGAGCATCGACTGTAACGATGCACCTCAGCTGCGGTCGGTCCTCCTGCCGGACACAATGGCTCGGAGGAGCTGCTTCTTGGGAGATGCTAAAAATGAAATATATGTAATTTGGCTAAATAGGAAAGGACTGGGGACATAAACCACTCACCAGTCTGAAACTCCGTAGTTTTCAAGGAAGGGAACTGCAAGGAATTATTTATTGTGGTAGGAAGAGATGTAACAACTAAGATGCTAAAGGCATAGTTATGCTGAATATAGGAAAATTTTCCTGTTGTAGGGTCTTTTCTATAGTATGCAAAATAACCTCTACAGGGAGCCAAATGAAATTTTACTACTTAAGCACTGAAAAAGAGCTGTGACAAGCTCTGTGCCCAAATGAATACGACGCATACTGTATCAGGCAACTGCATTCATTTTTGAAAAATCTCTATTACCATTCTGTGGCAAAAGAAATTTGTAGTAAAACTTGAAGTTATTTTCAGAATTCAAGGAGGTTTTTAAATAGGACTATTAAATTATAGGTGTTTAAAACTATAAAATGTAGTTGTTCAACAGGACTACTAAATGCAAAGCATGGCTGAAGCGCACTTCAACGTCAGCAAGGCCCTTCAACCTTTCTGGCAAGAAATTAGAACAGTAACACCAGGAGAGCACGGTGAACTTTTCCAATAGTTCTTGCACAGGACTGAGAATAGTGTATCTGATGCTCTGTGCGAGCCAGCTGGATGGGGAGATTGGTGTAATCAACCCACCATGCCCAACTTTAACTGACATATCTGAAAACAGCTAAGCTGCTAAAATGCAAAGGCATTTGCAGGAAAGTGCGCCCGAGCCCTTTGCCTCTCTGAGGAGTGGCAGCACGGGTGCTAGTCACTTTGTGGAATTACCTGAAAGCACTTGTAAAAACACTTTATGGTATTGGTACAATTCGCGGCGGTGCAAATCCACCACTCCCACCAGCAAGGGATTTCGCTGGACTTTCTCCACCCAAAGCTCCCCTTCCCACCCAGGCAAGCAGCACAGGAGCAAGAAGACGTTAAATGTGTTGGTGGTCTCTGAACATGTTTCCCTCCCGGGAGGTTTCGTTTTTGCAGTGATTCTGAGGTTTTATAAAACATTCTCATCTTAGTGCATTGAATACTACCTCAGTGCGTCACCTAAAACCAAAAGAGGCTTCTGCTGCAGGGTTTTCTGGTGTAATTACTCTTATTGCTGCACCTGAAATACCCGTAATTAGCCCCAGCTTGGCTGGCTGAGGGTGTAGGAAGCCAATTACTGAGGTGCCAGCTTCTCCACCCCAGTGGGGTGGGAGCCAGTGCTGCTTCCTTCCCTGCCTGGCTCTTCTGCTAAGAGCCAGTGCCTCCTGGAGCAGGGTGAGGGAAGGTTTGCTTTTCTATTGCCAGATGTTAGAGCCGTCCTTTACCCTCCATTTTGCTGTTGTACTTGAGTGGTGGTGGGGCAAAACAGGTAAGAGAGCGTTATTCCTCTTCTCTTCTTAGAAGGGCTGGGCATGCGAGTGCTGCACCTGCTTGTAGGAGAGGGATCTCCTGTGATTATTTATCTTTCATATTTGCACCTTAAATGAAGGAATTTTAAAGCATGTTGGGAGGGGGGGAATGTGTAACTTGTTATATAGAAATATCCTGCAGACTCTGGAGAGAGGTGACTGCTTTTCTCAGGCTCTCCCTGCCTGCATGGGTCCCAGGTGGGTCTGGTGTGCTACTGCGTTTGTCCTGTGGCTCTCTGGAAAACAGGCTTTTTCCCTAGGCTGTGGTGAAGCGGGAACGGGAAAGTCACTTGAGATGCTGTGGGGCAGAACCTGCTTTTCTGAGCAAGTAGGTTACAACCATCTTGTCTATGCAAAGCTTCTGTGGCTCCCTGTGCTGGGTTTTGTGACTGTGGTCTAAAGCTGAATTGCCTCCACAGACCCCATAGCTAGTGCATTTTGTGTGATCAGATGTCAGTAGGGTGGACCTGACCTGGCCTCGGCTCTGTTACTGCTTCCAAATTAACTGACTCTGTTTGATCACATTTTTAGATGCGGGAATGGACTGTACTTTGTAATGTTGTTCACGTGGTATGTTTGGCTCCCTGAAGAACACAATGTAATATTTTCTTTGGGGATAGATATTTGCTAAACTCCGGATTTGAGAGGAAGCAGTTTCCCCTGATCACAAACAGCCTGGGGTGGGGGGATGTACCCTCTGTTCTTATCCGTACCAAACACACCGAAGCCATTCTGTTAGCATGTGCTGATGCTGGGAATGCTGCTCTGGTCCATGCTCTCCATCTGCTACAGCCTCACAAGGGGGTGTTGCCAGGGCCTTCTGGGCATAGGTGGGACCAAGGAAGGTCCCACCACAGGTCTTCCCTGATGCAGCAAGACCCATTAGGGATGGGCTGTGATCGGATCTGGAAAGGACTAGTGGTTTAGCAAGGGAAGAAGAGGAGCAGAAAGCTCCTTCCTCTTTGTCCGGAAGCTACATAGTATTTTTGGTACCTGGAGATGTTGCAATACCTTTTTGGCACTATTATAGTGTGGTACTGCTCTTTCCAAACCGTGGGTGAAGTCAGAAGCCTCCTGGTACTTTTACAGAACACAGTGTTACAGATGGGTGAGATAGGGTGCAGGCAGGAACCATCATCTATAGTCCTGATGAAATTTTCATGTGGCCAGGGCTGGGGCCAGAAAGTTTGTGGTGGCGAAAGGTGGCTGCATCCGTACATGGGTGGGTTTTGGCTGTGCCAGACCCTCCTGTGGAGGTACTTGGGTGGTGGCAGCACTGTGGTGCCCTTCATGTCCTTGTTCTACCATCTAGCGGTGTTCTGCTCCAAGCCACGGTCATCTTGCTTTGCATATCTAGAGTATGAGTAATTTCTTTCATCTTGCGTCTTGCTTTGTCACCTGCTGTTTGCTCTCTCGGTGCTGAAGATGGCTCCTAAGTCCTGGAGTTTGGCTAGCGTTTCCAGCAGCATCAGCTGCTGTAATGAAGGATATGAGCTCTGCCCACAGACCTGATCTCTGCCACAAGAGGGAAAACAAACAAAGAAACTGGGAAGTTGAAAATGGTGATTTTGTTCCCTCAGTAGTTTCAGGGCAAAATATTTTTGTTTCCCTTACTAAAGATACGTTGGGCAGCGCTGCGCCTTGTGGAAGAGTTGCAGGGGTTACTTGCAGCCAATTTAATTGCAGATAAACAAATACTGTTTGCAAGCCGCTCCACGGTAACATTTGAGTGAGATGTCATATGGTATGGCACTGTAAAGCTTGATATTAATTTTTAATAATCTTCGGATACCCTTTGGAGGGATGCCCTCCATAGAATATTAGCCCCTGCTCTTCAAAGCTCCAGATTTCCTGCTGGATGACTTGTACGGTAGCACGTATCTATTTCCAGGGGCTCACAATCACCTTCTGCTTGTTCAAAAGTAACTGGCAAGGACTGTGTGTCTCCTGTCCAGAGACATGTGTGGCTGCAACTGCTCATGACAGAAGCTTTTGATTATAGGATATATAAGTTGTTCCTAGTCCGATAAGAGCGTTTTGAGAAGCTCCTAAGGAAAAGGTAAAACACTTTGTAAGAAACTTAGAAGATACCTTTATACAATGCCAGAATACATCAAATAATGCCATTTCCTATAGCTTCCAACTCTGCTTGCTCCGAGAATGATGAGAAAAGAGGAAAATCCTTTTGGATTTACTTTTTTCCCCCCACCCCTTCCACAGTCCTATCATACATTCATCCACGTTAGTGAGTCCTAACTCTGTTGTGTTAATTTAGTGCTTCTTGCTTATTCTTGATAAGCATGAAACAAATTAGGGCATGTTAACACCTACTGCAGTCCTGCCTCAGATTGCCTCTTGGCAAATATTCTCGCATCAATTTCTGCAGCACCGGAGGTAGCTGAGCTTGATCTTTCTTTTGCCATCCTGGGCATAATCCCAGAAACATTAGGTTTGGAAATCTTTCAGCAGAAATGGCTGGTGATTATGCTAGCTGCCTGCCAACACATCTCTTGCCAGGAAGCAGTAGGAATAATGGCCACACCTCGACAAATGGCCTAATGAGTTGAATTCATGTCCATTTGGAAACAGGTTATTCCTGACTGCAAAGCAAACCCAGCAGCTCCTGTATTTCCTCTTAGACCCTTTTTAGTATTCTGTTTTCTTGCCCTTGGTAGACCAGTTTTGAATAAGCAACTACTTTTGTGTTGATACTTGAGCGCTGGTCGGCCACTGGTGTCGCAGGAGGAGCTCAAGGGCTGATGGCGGATGGCCTTTGTTAGTTCCCCAGCTGACCCATCTCTGCTCGTATGACGTGATGTGGCCAGCTCTGCCAACAGCCCGTCTTGCATAATGTAAGACATTGCAGACTTTAAACCAGGAAATAAATGACTCTTATGAAAGCACAAGATAAAAAATATCTTGAATGCAAACTCAAGAGATATGATTAACAGGTCATTGCAGCGAAGAGCAACCGAGGATGTTCTTGGCAGGCTGTTCCAATTACTGACCTGTTGGTACCTGCTGCCGAGAGGAGTGGGTCATGGTGGATGTGCCTCTGTCACCAGCTGTAGGACTTTCTCTTCCTTTTTGTTTTCACATCCTTCTCCAGGATGAAGCTGCAGCTGCAAAGGTCGCCAGACGTCAGATGCTGCAAGTCAGTGTTATTATCCTTGGAAGAAAATTACATCACTTAAGCTAATTACTAAATGGCATTTCTCCTCTGAAAAATTACATACCTGGGCTCTCTAGGAACACAGAGTGCACAGCTTTGAAAGCAAAGTCATTCCTAAGGCTTTTTGAGCAATGCGATTTAGTTAACCTGCTTCCTAAAGCACAATTAAGTGTAGCTGAATAATGGCTGTACAGGAATGACCTTTCCTCAGAAAAAAATCTGGTCCTCATGCATTTAGTATTTCACTCAGAAGATTTGCACAGGAGCTAGCATACAGTAAGTGCTTGAGGAGTCACCAAAGTAATTCCCTGGGAGGGTGCACTCCTCTCTGCTCTTGATTCCATCTTGATGGCGGAAGGGTTAGCACGCATGAGCTGCTGGCCAAAACATCCTCCCTTTGATTTTTCAGCGTCATGGAAAGCAATGGAATTAAAATCTTTGGGGCACAGTTTGAAGATGTGGAGAAACAGAAGCCTTTGGGAGCATTGCCTGGTCTGTAGGTACCTGTCAGAACAGGTAATAGGCAGAGCAGCTTCTAGGTTTTGTGGGTTGTGTTTGTTTTGCTTCTATCTCTCTTTTTTTTTTTTCTCTTTTTTTTCTCCCCTCTGTCCTGTAAGAAGATGGCTGAACAGATCGTTCCCCTTTTGTATGTTCCCAGAAGTTCATATCTTACTCAGGATAAATCCTTGCATAAGCCTGGATGTTAACAGCAGTGGTACAACCCTGTAAAGGTCTGGTCTTGCTTCTGAGTACTTTCAGGGTATTTTAAAGCCAGATGCAAAATTCTTATTTTATCCTTTTCTTTCCTGTGATGCTTCCTGTTAGAACATCCTCTAGTTACAAAATAAAACTCCTCTAATCAGTACAAGCGAACAAGTTTTGGAATGTTGTAGTCAAAAATGTGACCTCAGCTCTTATTTCTCAAGCCAGTAGGTTGTCCCTGAGTCTCTAGTGTGAATCCCACAGGCAGGTTTTAGAGTAGCTTTATGCCATCAATAAAAATACTGGAAGAGCAAAACCTGAAGAGGGAAGATTGGCTAAAATCGCACTTTGCAGATTTGCAGAGCTTTTTGCATCGGATCTGCTGGCAGGGTCACTTGAGATATTGTTGATGCATCAGTGTTAAGAAGAGCTTGCTGTTTGTTTTTCCAGCTCCACATTTTGCAGAAATATTCTTGCTTCACATTTCAAATGAAAAGATATATTTCTAGCCTTCTGTGTTTGTAGAGGGTAGGTTACAAACGTGATGCTGAAAGGCTCAAAAGCCCAAAGGCAAATAAAGCACCAATATTTACAGCTGTTTTGAGTCACTCTTTTAAAATGGAGTTTCATGACATTTGGTGTCTTGGTTTATGGATTTTGAATGATAATATACTGTTTTTGAAGTATTTTGCAAATGACTAAAACTGTATCAGATATTGTAAGTAAATCATAAATGTTATAAACTGCCATTTGAAAAACATCCTTTTCTTTTTTTAAACATAGAATTGTATTTTATAAATCCTCTTTTGAGACATTTCCTACCAGCTCATAAATTACTTGGAAATTATTTAAGGAAAGAAGAAACAGAAAGTAAAATTGAAATCTTTGATGTCAATTTTTCTCTGCATCTTCTGGGCATATGTGAGTTTGCTACTTATTTTCCAATGAATGCCAATAGCCAGTCCTGAAAATTGCTGACCTACAGTCCCTATAATGTGCTGGAGGGTTTATGGGGACTGCTCCTCTCCATCCCCTTTCTGGTGGGAGAACCTCCAGTGCTTTCTCTCAGGATGAGAAACTTTCTCCATAACCTGCCAGTCGAGTGACTTGTCTATGGGCCATTGCTTCTCAAGACCACACCTCGAATGCTGTGTTNAGGAACCTGGGTCTAATATCTCAGCTGCAGGAACTCTGCCGTTAGGTTTGTTAGGTGTCTGTGGCATTTCGCTTGTTAATGGTAAGTTTCATCTGCCCTCAAGTTCACCAAATTTCAGTGTTCTTTATGGTCTTTATTAGTTTTGACTGAATATTAGTATCATCTGCAAATCTTGCACCCTTACTGCTCATCTGGTGTTGTGTATCAATAATAAAAGTAATGCTATGGAGCTCTGTGAAGCTCTCTTCAAGCTGTGAAAGTTTTGCTCATTTTATTCCTGAATGCTGCATGTGTAAGTCCTGATATTCAAGCAGGGAATTCATTTACATGCTTGGCTACCCCTCAACTACTGCCACTTTGTCCCTGTTTCAGAATATTATTTACATTTACCACAAAAACAGTTGAATGATATTTGTCTAAGTTTATCTTAAAAAACAATGTAAACCAGCTGCTTTCAGAAATACATAGACACTTCAGATGAGTTTCCTATTAAAACTTCAAAGAGCTTCAATTAGCCTGTTTTTAAAGTATTTAAAGTGTTTTACATGCTCAAACTGAATAAATGAGCAGTTCTTTAAGCAAGCTTTTGTTCAAGACAATCTGCAGCTTGTGCATCTCCTGCAGAAATACACAGATGCAGGGTGAGAGTCATTTTAGGTGATTCTGTGTTTGTGCTCTGTGGAAAATAGTTTTGATTCTTGTAGAAGGTTACTGGATTTTAGGCGTATCTTAAAGAATTTATTTTCCTTGAGCAAAAGCTTGTTGCGCAAATGTAATTTGGTACCAGCAGTGCTCCTCGAGGGGCAAATTTTGATTTATATGGAAATAAAAGTGGCAGAGCAAGGCCATTTCCTACCTCAGGAAGCCTCTCTCCTGCCGTTCTCTTGTCATTCTGAATGAGGCCACTCTTGCTGGTTCTCACTGCATAAACTGAAACGCTTAAAACCCTTAGTGTTGCTGGCCCTACGGTATCTGCATCTGTATCAAACTGAAATGCTTCACTTACTAGAGCTGATGCAGGCGTTCGCTTCACGTGGGGTGCGTGTTGTTGTTGCTGTCCAGTCCATACGCTGCTCATCTGCATTTCATGTATGTGCATGGGATTCACAAGGTATGTAGAATATCATCATCTTTTCACCGTGCAAGTGGGAGCTGGGAAAAAAATAGTCCTCAAAACTCAAATGAGCCACAGAAACCCAAAGGCTTGTTCTCTCTGATCTCATTGAAACTAATGTTCTCGTTAACAGCAATGCTGATTTTTCTGTTAGCCTTACCAGGAACAGGCTGAGGCAAATGCTGAGAGCATTTAAAATTCCCTTCTGGGTATTTAATATAATACTAAGAAACATCTTAGTGTCACAAAAAAGTGTGGGGTTTTTTTCTGATCTTAAGATTTCAGATTTACTATGAAAATTGTCATAAATCACACAGCAGCTGAGTTATCTTCTCACTTTCTAAGAGACATATATCAACATTGGGCCAGTCTGGCACGTCCTACCTGTTTTCATACCATCGAGAAGAGGTAGAAGGTGCTTTGTGTAGCTAGGCTTGTCTCTCGAATATGAACATCAAAATACGGTTTTGTAGACTGTGTGGGATTTTGCCCTTTAAGTTCTGCAGGTGATTTTTTTCAAATGTAATCCAAATATGTAGAGGAAAATAATCCCCTTCTGTGTTGCTTTGTTTGAGTGCTAGCTTGGTGTGGTTTTGCATCTTCTCTTGGTGTGATGGACAGGAAAACCTGGCTGGGTGAGCAATGGGTCACCATAAAATGGGTTTTAGCTCATCCCTCCGGAGTCAGTGGGCACCTTTCAGAGCCCTTGCTTGGGCCGGGGAAGGCTTTCGGGCAGCCCATCGTGCATCCATTACTCTTGTTGTTTCTCCACCTCATTCACCGCTCTTGCTTGGGAGAGAGCAATGTAACTTTATTCCAGTCATTTTGTCTGTTTATTTTTGTTTTCTTGCCTTGGATGAAAACTGCCGGTCAGGGCAAATACTGTCTTCGAGACTCCGTTTCCACTACACAGTGAGGGTGGCTGCCTTCTGGGTGTAACTGTAACAAATGTTTTTTTAAATTTTTTCTCTTTTATGCTTTATTTTAAATTGACAACAAGAAATCCTTGACACGATAGCTTCCTATCATACTAGGAACCTACAGAGTGTAGCATCCAGTTTTTCTAAGTTAGTATTTAACTAGGTGCCTAAAATTGTAGAGTAATATTTAAATAGCCTACCTTTTTCCTTTTCCTTCTCCCCAAAACGTCCTGAGCTACTAGCCCCTCTCTTCCCTTCTTTCTACGGAAAACACAAAAGGCAACCCGATAAAGCCAGCAGTGACTGATGGGGCATTTTCCATCAAACAGGAATGCTGTGGTGGTGGTTATTGATCTGAAACGGGGGCAGCAGCGTGATTGCTTCCAAATCGTGATGGAAAACGTCCACTCACAAAGGAAGAGGTGCAAAAGCTGGCTGGAAACGCTGGTGGATTTTGGGCTCAGCAGAGAGTCAAGGGATGTATGTGTGTTTAAACCCCTCTCAGGTCTATTTTTTGGTAAGCGTTTCAGCAGCCTATTGTATTTGTGTCAAACTCCTCATCCCATTGGTCTCACAAAAATGGGATCTGCTTTTACATAAAAAATAAAGACCCAAAATGGGTAAAATTAAACTGGAGTGTTAAAACTGAAATGTATGTCCCAGGCAAACTGATTGACCTTAAATTATCCATTTTAAAATGTTGCTGCTAATAGAAAATAGTTCTCAGTGGAGGCCTTAATTAAATGCAGTATCACAGGAAGCGTGTGGACAGAAAATGCAACTAATTTTAAAGTGATTGTGACTTTGGGGAAACTTATCTTTTCATGAAGTCTGAAACTAAGGTAACATCCTCTCTTCCTTAGTACAAAGAGTACCAGCAAATTAATGTCACCAAAGCAGAGAATTTAATGGCTGTTCTGCAAATTAAAAGCTACTTTCTCCTTAGGTTTATGATTTGAAGTAATGTTCCTGAGTGAAGTGTTGTAATTAAAAGTAAAACAGAGGCCCGGGGATGATAGATGTGACCCACGGCGCTCACATGCTGAGAAGTCTGTGTGATTTTTTTTCCCCAGCAGAAGGTAGATGGGAGATTCATCATCAGGACAGCAAACATATTCAAGCAGGGGTGGGGGAAGCAATTACAGAGAGACCTGTCACTGTGAGAAGCCTATGAATATTCTTACACAAATTTTAATTTAAAATATTGGTTTAATTGTCTGTTGGGGAGCTTGATGTTCACTTCATAAGCAAAGCAATGAGTTCAGTGATGGATGTGCCCCATCAGACTGGGAGGTGTTCTTCTCTTCGTGAAGATGAAGCGGCCTAAGACACTGAGTACTAGTGGTGCCTGTCACAACCCTAAAAATAACAGCATTAAGGAATTTAGCTTCTTGCGTTTATAACCGAGTATGACTTATCCAGTGATCTCTGACGGTGTAAATTGTCAAAATAGGGGAGCTCAAACCAGTGGACAAGATTAATGGCCATATAATGGGAAGAGAAGTCTGAAAACACTTTCTTCATACAGAAATTAAGAGGCATTAATTTAGGCATAAAAGGCATAAATGTTTGAAGACACTGGCTTGCTGGAAGTGATAACATGTATAATAACAGCACTTTTCAAGTTTATTACTGTTTTCGGTATCACAGATGGCTGCAAATTGTAGGGCTCTCTTCTATTGTGTCTTCCCCCTCTGCCAAATTAACAAAAGAATGTTAAATCTTGGCTAGCCTTAATACAGTGCATATGTTAACGATGTAAATTGCTTCATTGTGCTGCTAAATTGATGGAAGCAAGATGAGATGTGGGGAAATGTGTGTGTGTTTTAGTTGGTACTGGGTATTATTTTGGGATTCAGACTTATGTTCTGCACATAGTGGGGCTCTCTGGAAGATGAATACATTTGCATTTCATGTTTGCCAGCACATTTCTGTTTTGAGTGCTTTCATGTTTCAGTTGCTACTGGGTATATTTCGGGACAGAAACTTATGTTCAGTATAAACTGGAGCTCTCTAGAAGGTGAATAACTTCATATTTGGCAGTAGGCTTCTGTTTTGAGTGATTGCATCCCAACTGGCCACGCAGACACACATTTGTGATCGATGTGTTGCTTTGAATTAGAAAGAGGCGATTGTCCTGATCTCAGCCTGGCTTCTGGTGACTGGAGAGGCAGAGTACAAACAGGTCCTGGAGATAAAGCAGGGCTGTAGCATGCAGGAGGTTATAGCTGGCCAAGCCCTGTGTCACTTGCAGATTTTGGAAAGCCTGTAGGCGAGATGAAGGACTGCAGATAGTTGAAGAGCAATATCCTAGCTAATGGCTTTGAATGCTAGGGGGGCTCTTGTCCTCTGAGCTTGTCTCAATGACAGCATTTGTGCATGGGTCACCCGGGTCATGTTTCGGAGATCCTGGTGTGGTCTTTGCTCTTCTGGATGCTCAGCTCATGACCACGGGGTCTGAGCAGTCACATCCAAAATCTACAAGTACATCCAAGTATTCTCCAGTTCTCCCTCCTTGCCCCTCACTCCAGACTGTGTACCCAAAATGAAGGAACAACTTTGCTATTGGTCTCTCTGCACCTCTGATTCACTCTGTGAAAGAGAAGTTGCTTCCTTTTCTTCCCCAGACTGGTCAATGGAATGCCCTGGTGATATTGTGATGAGCATATAGGAGAGACCAGAAAGAAAAGTAGCGATGCAGGCTGAGGTGTGAAAAGTATGGATGGGCAAAGATGTTGGTTCCTTACCAAACAAAGAGGAGAAAGCGAGCTGTATAGAATATTATTTATAGAATAAAGCTGACTTTTGTGGAATAGTTTTAACTTTGATGGACTCCATTCTCTGGAATAGGGTGGAGGTGGGGTAGAGTTGGGTTGTGTAGTTAGAAAAAAAATACCAGGAATGCATGAGGGGGCTGAGTGTTTGCAATAGGCTACTTTAATTCTGGCATTTAATTTGACACTTAATGCTGGCAACTCAAATGCTGACACTTGGCATGACATCATTTTTTCTGTACGGTCTAAGACTTTTCTGCTCCTCCCGGCTTTTCAGGCAGGCACGAGAGTGGTATCTCTGCTAGTCCCAATCTACGTTAGACCTCACTGAGAGAGGTCACTGGGCCAAGAAAGCATTGCATCTGCCAGATTTTGGTGGTCAGCATAACTTTCTATCCTTGGTCTTTCAGCTGTGTGCTCTTAGTAGTTTCCCCATCAATTTACAAAGCAGATGAGAAGTTCTTATATATCCATATATGGAAAGACTTCTTGTAGGCACCGCCGTATGGCATGGAAGTCTTCCCCTGTAAAACTAGTAGAAAACTGGGTATTTCTATTTTCTTATGAACAGACCTGCCTCTGCTATTGGAGAATGTTTCCTGCTCTTACATACCCATGGTTTAAGGAACGCAAACGGATGTGAGAGCATAGCTGCTGTGCTCTGCACCGGTTTAATACCACTTTTGTGCAGCTCAGGTTGCTCTTACTGAAGGTCCTAAATTATGTGTTTAGTGCTTCTTTTCTGCTCATTTTAAGCTCAGTGGGAATAACTGCATTGCCTTTGTCCGCAATTTCTTGGAGAGTCAGCAGCTGGGCTTTCTTGGAGTCGGTCCTCTTTATTGTTCAACAAAACCTAGCTCTGTTGTTATTTATTCTGCTTTGAAGCCATCCTGTAATGCCCTGTGTGGCAGAGAGGCATGGGGAGGGATGGGAAGACTCCAGGATTCTCTGACTTTATTGACTTGCTGATCACGTGGGTGTTTTCATATCTACGCCCACGTGTGTACGTACAGGTGCACTGCACAAATCTGAACAAATGCATTGGTCCTGGTGCAGACACCCTTTCAAGCCCCATCTGGAGTGGGAATGTGATGATCTCCTGAAGATCCCAGTGGTTCTCTGAGATTTTCCTTAGTGTTTCTTTTGAGCTGTAACAATATGGTTTGCCGCATAAAGACTAATGCACTAATCAAAACTTGATCTAAATAGGTTCCAATGACAAAATATTTGCAGGGAGGTATATTACATTTTCTCAGAAGTTAGTAAATTGGGCTAAAAATGTTAAAACTGTTTTCTTTAAATAATAAAGAATTGAACACGTGCTTTGTGTAGGGAGGGTAAAAAGATAATTGCTGATAGCGTATTTGTTTCAGCCTGCTTGGAACACGACCTATTTTGTATTTTTCCTTGTGAGAAAAGCCGAATGTGTAACCAGAAGCTCTCCTTGACCTTCTCGCACTGGAGTAGCCATCCAGCTAAGTCTGCTAATGGAGTTCATTTTAATACAGTAACGTTGCCGTTTGGAGTGCATTCAGATATGAATTATGGCCATGAAGAAATCTTTTTTTTTTGATTCAGCTCTTCCACCTGTGGAGCTGCCCTGTGCAGTCGTTGAGCCTGCAGCCCAGCGCGGCTCTCCAGGGCCACCTGTGATCCATCACCATGCACAGGCACTGCCGCGACCTCGGTGCGAGCAACACAGGGAGCTGAAAGAAAAACCTGCAGTGTGTTGTGATATAATTTATGCTAGTAAGCAGATTTAAATTATGTAAATTACTGTCTGCACTGAATCTGCCATCTGGAAAAAAGTTATGCATACAAAAATCTGTCGGGGCAATGCGAGGGACAGAGTATCATTGAAAAGGGAGATGGGTTGATGGAATAAAACCACCCCGCTCTAGGAAAATTTATTCATGTGCTACAGTCCAGTGGTAAAGCTATTCTTCTGTAATAGCCAATTTAATTTAGTAGGACCGAAACAATTGTTTAAAGCTACTTTGGAGTTTGAAGACTTCTCATTACCGTGACCAGATAAATGCTGGTTAGGATGCAAGGAAGGAGCGGGAAGGAATGCTGCTATATCCAGAGCTGCAGGTGTGCAGGGGCCAGTCAGCAATGTAAGGATAGCCGCAGAAGAGAGGAGATCTGGCTTGAAAATCTTTGGGCAGAGGGTAGGTTCTGCAGCCATCCTACATGTAATGTTTCTTGCAGTAAATGAGAATTAGAGGGGTAAAAGGCTACAGCATTTACTACCTCTAGCATGTTAGCCATCCTGGTGCCTCCTAGGTCAGAGCAGACTTGTCTGGTTTCTGCTCTCCCAAAGCAAGAGCTCCTGTGAGCCGGAGGAGTGTGCATCTTGGAGCTGCATCACCTAATGACGTATGTTTTCTGGGCAATGTGTCCTTTTATGAGCAGGTATTGCCTTACCTTCTGTTCCCAAGAGGTCCCAAGGTCAGACCTCTGCAGGGCATGTTACAGAAATCGGTGTTGACGGGGCGATAAGGACTTGTGGGACTGCCTAGAAGGGCAGAGTTTTATTCTTCACACGCTCACAAATAGTAAAGCCTCTTGGCTTTTCGACAAACCCACTTACATGTTTCAACTCGGCTACTCTTGTGTGCCTTCAGCTTAAGGAAGCAGCAGGCTCTCAGTGACGTGTCATTCATTACAAGAGTGGCACAGTACTTGTATTAGTAATATTCTATAAAGCAGAGCAGTAATTACAGAATGCTTTGTCAAATTTTATTATCTGTTACTACAAAGTATTGTGTGCACTATTAGAGGAACTTATAGAGAAAACTTACTGACTGCACGCCTATTAACTCGGTAGGCACGGCGTTTAATTTAAAAAAATAACAGTTGGAGACTGTCAGTGATGCTCCCATAAAAAGTACGCCAGCTTCTGCTGCAATGCAGAAGGGAAACAAATGGTTCCCATTTAGACTTGTCATACTGTAACCCTACAGAGCTGACTTACCATGATAAACTATTATCATTGAATTGCATTCCCACAAGCCATTACTATAGCCTATTTAAAAAGCATAGTGCCATCTCATGTATTTCTAATTATTTGTGAGATGAAGGGATAAACGCTTCACAGTGCTATTTCTTGCTTACCATTCTCATAACTTGCAAAGCAGCTCTGAGTGCCTTGCCTCTTTCCATTACTGCTTATTAAACTGCTCTTTAATGAAATGGGTCAGCGATATTGTGAGACGCTGAGCTTTTACCTTGGACTGAAAAGTCTGTATTAATAGCTTTAGAGAGCGGCTTGCTGGACAGTGGAGGAGCAGCTTCAGTTTTTGAGACAATAAAGCTGGTGAAATTGAAAATTGCAGAGCTCTGAAGAGGAGAAGCTTGGTGTTTGTCAGCAGGCTTGCTTTTCGCAGCATACGCTCACCTCTTTGAGGATTAGGTCATGCGTTGCCAAGCTAATGGACTGGCAAAGTTGGTCTTTCTTTTGAGACAAGCTATGTGTGGCAAGCTTTGAAGAGAGCACCAGTAAAGCCTGTTGCGGCAGGGATAATGAGTGAGGAAACACATCACCCCTGAGCTGCATGCTGCGAGTCGCTCCCACCATCTCAAAAAGCCTGGGCAAAGCATAGCTGGTCAGTGGGAGTCATGCAGGAAAGGACTAAAGGGATAAATCGGTGCTTGCGCTGGAGTCCAAAGTCTGTGTAGTAGTTCAGGCTTAAGCTCCCCAGTTCATCACCTTTTGATCCTTTAAAAAGACCAGCAGCAGCACACTCCACTGCTAATTAGTTGCCACCATAGCTCATGCTCTTCGTGTGGTGTTTGCTGCTGGATCCTGTCCTAGAGCTGCCCTTCTCAACCAGGGCTGTTGCACGCAGCGCAGGGCACGCATTCTGTCCGCCGCTTCCTCCGCAATTATTGCTTTTAAGGCAGCCTTCCAACTTTCTTTGTGGAGAAAAACCTGTAGTCCTTGCAGACAGCCCTAGAGGAAGGATGGCTATGCCTGTGCTCGACACCGCTAGGCTCCTTTAGGAAACTTCACCTGGGAGGAGGAGCTGCGGCACATGCGCTTTGCAGGGTGCACGAGTCCAGCTCGCCACCCTCTGCGTTCTGCGCTGCCTCCCCACAGGGCATCAGGTCAAGCTCGCCTGGATAGCCCTTACATCTCAGCTGCCAGAAAGAGAGGAGCACAAGTAGAAAATGAGGCCAAAATAATGACTGCCGTAAGGATAATCGGTGACCAGAGCCATTTGTCTGTGGGTGTGGGGGGTCCTCTTTCTCTTGAAGTCTCCCCATTAAGGTTTGGTCCCTTTCTACCAGAGCTGTCTCTGCTCAGCCAGGGGTTATGTTCTTCAGTGCTGGAAAGGATAGGGAAAATTCTATGTGCTGTGTCGAATAGCAAATGAGACTAAATAATCAAAACTGCTTTACGTCCTTAAAAATCCACTATATGAAACTGCTACAAATGGATGGCTTTGTGCTTTGGTGTAAGAAAGAGCAGCCTGTTCTTCCAGCTGGGTCAGTCTCTGGATTCTAGCCAGGCGATGGCCTCAAATGTGTTTTGAATACGTTTTCAAACCTTATAATATTTAAATAGAAGGGTCTGGGATAAGAGCAGAAAAGCTTGTTCTATCCTTGGAGAAGAATCAGGCCCAGAACAAAGCTCCTCCGTCTGCACTGTAGACAGGGCTGTCGTTCCAGGGGGTCTCGCAAAACGCACGCCACTGATATTCAGGTTTTGAAAAGGTGCAACAGCCTAATGTGCGATGGCAAGAAAAGTAATGACCTTGCCATAGATACAATAAGTATTGATTACATGTATTGTGCTGCTTCTCTGTCTGGTGAAATTAGGAAGGGAAAACATAAGATTTAAATAGAAATCCATTTACTTCCTCAATAGCTTTTACTGCCTCTGTGCTAAATTTAGTGATAATCAAGTTGTGTGCTTGTAACAATGTGCTTCCTTCTCCTGGTAGCTCTTTCTCAGTGGTCAATCCTCCTGCAGAAGCACCAGGTTTTCCCAGGATCAAGTAGCGTTGTTACAAGCAATAGTTCATGTTACCCTGTAGTACGGGGATCAGTCTGAAACAAATGATCTGAGTAAAACACTTCTCTGTGTTAGAGAGTTTGGGTTTCTTCTTTCTTGAGCAGGTTGGAAAAACTCCTTGAAAAATACCTTCATGTTCTTCTGAGCACCTAGCAGGAGAAGCTTCTGTTTATAATAGAAATTCATGTATTTGTATACCTTCTCGTATACAGTTATGAAAACAATACATTATAAGGAATCCATACCAATTCGGACTGGAACCTCAACTGATGAGAGCAAGGCTTCCTTTTGGTAGTTTGCTTTTAAAATGGTATTTTATCGCTAAGCAAATTTAGAAAAATACTTCCTCCCGGTTGTGGCTGGCTTCTTTTGGTGCAGAGATGAGCTTGGCTGTGCTCATAGAGGAGCACAGCAATTATTCACCTCTTAAGAAACCACAAGTCGCCTTGTGAGGGAGTACTGTAAGAGTACTCTGGCTTTTTGGTTGTTCTTGGCTGCTCAGGGGATGCTGCTGGGCTGGAGCCATCTCCCCGCTCCCTTCCCCAGCAGGAGAAGGTGCTAGCGAAGCTTGGGTTTCAGCAGAAATTTCTTGGGTTGGGATTGCAATGCTTTCAGGTCACAGTGCTTTTGCATTTTGGGTACTGGCAATAAAAACGGACTGTCCAGCAAGGGAGTGCTCATCCAACCAGAGAAAACCCTCACCTGTGAGAACCACTTGATACTTCTAGGCTTAAGTCCTAACCGTAGGGCTTATGTTTTGTGGTAGCTTGTAACGCTTTACGAAAGAGTCTGAAGGAGAACTCTATGCTTAAAATTAACCCAGCCCATACCTCCCTTTCACACCGGAGAGCCCAGCACCGGGGGTGGAAAGGCTGGTTTTCCTTTGCATGGCCAGTACCTGCTGCTATGGCCAAAACTGCCCCAGCAACAAAACAATCTTTGCTGTCTTCCAAACGATGAGTGCTGGCTGGCTCTGAGAGATTACATAGCATTATTGATCTGACCTTTCCTTCCTATGGCCAAAGTCTATCCACTTGTAAGGAGTTTTCTGTAGAAGTAGTGATTTGACCTTTACTGCTTTCAGCAATCCATGATAAATGGAGCAGGTGAACACCCAGTGCCAACATTTGCTTTTTTTTAAACCTGAATCTCTAGATTTTGACAGATATATCCTGTTAATGCTGCAGTTTCCAGAGATATAACCATAGCATTAAGGTAGCATCTTCAACTTAACATTTATATAACATTTCACTATAGCTTCCACCCTCACCCCACCATACTCACACACACAAACTGAATCTGTAGGGATGTGACTCTTTGTGACCATTCGACCTTTTCTTCAGCTTTTCAGTCAATAAAGTTCACTTCTGTGACCTTATTGTAGCTTGGCAGTGGTTCTGTGTTATGATAGTGGTATTTTTTACATTCTAGTAGTAGCAAACTTGGCAAAACCAGGATGTTTCACTTGGAGGCTCAGCTGTGAAAGTTTTTTGGTCTAATGGGCTAACTTTAAAAATTGAAGGCACTATAAAAGCACCTTGAAAAGAAGAGATCTAATCAGGCAGGTTCTTTCATGTGTGAACTTAAGGGCTCTGTCTTGCTTTGTGATGACGGAAAATTTCAAACTTCTGGTGAATTGAGTTCTTGTCCTTTCTGCCACTTGGATGGAGAAAAGATGCAGGCATTTAAAAGCAAGATTTCATGCTGTGCTCTTTCTGGCATTTCATGGCTGTGAGTTCAGTCATATTCATTTTTGCTCTTGGGAACCCAATGTAGAGGGTACCGTGTCCTTCATGGCAAAGACCTGTGCGGTGATACCGGACAGTGAGGAAAGGGGTTTTCTTGTCACTAAGTATCTGGGTTTTCTTTTACTTGGAAGAATTATTGCAGCTTTTTTGTTTAGTTTGGAGAAAGGGTGGATATGGAGCTCCAGAACAAGACTGTGTTAGTATTTTCTAATGTAGCTAAGTAAGAGCCAACACTGGTGATACCACTCCTGGGGGGTTTCAGTGAGTGAAGAGTGGTGTGGGATTGCTTGTGTTTGGCTTGGGGCTTTTTTTGAAGCCGTCCAAAAACTCAGATTACCATTATCACCATGTGCAAGCTGCAGCCATATTGCATCTTGCACAGCAAATGAAAAGGCAGTCCCAACTGCATAGGATATCTCAAAGTAAACCCACGTAAATGTCCTCTGGACTATCCAGCTTTGCACGTGGTGTCCAAGACTTGAGTGTCTCTTCTCATTGACCAGCCAGGCTTCTCTTAGAGCGCACGTTAATAGGCTCATTAGTGGAAATGGAGACTACGTGTTCTGCCTGCCTGATTTACTAATGATCCTCAGGTGTCTTTCTGCTGATCCCCAGCATGTAATGAAAGAGGTGGAAAGTATTTACAAGAATGTACTGAGCTGGGGGAATGTTTTTTGTCTTTGCCCTGTCCGTTGCTCAGAGTATGTCTACTGTGTCTTCTGCTTTCTGTCAGGGAAAACATTGCTCGGAGTGGTGGTGTGGCTTGGGAAAGGAGGAGGGAGACCTTGACATCCACCAGCAGCTCCAGTGGGTGCATCAAGAGTGACCCAGGGCAGTTTTATTCCCGAACCAGCTCCTATGCCGTTGCTCAGGACCTTAATGGGACTTATGGGTTAGGTCCAAATCCACATCCTTGAAATGGTGACAAACCTCAGTGTTGAAATGAACGGGCTGGTTTTACCTTTCCTGACTGACACCATCTGGGGCTGCTTAGTATGTGTAGTTCTTTTCTTTGTGAACACTGCGATTTGATTTTTTTTTTTTCTTCGCCTTTTTTATCTGATCTTGTGATGTTTGGGAGATGCAGCCTTAATTTCCTGTCCTGTTGGATCTATCTTTTCAAGCTTCCTAAGAATGTATGTTTTCAGGAAATGGGGAGTATGAAAAGGCCCCATCTGCACATTTAATAAGCAACAATGCAGTTGCAAATCTCAAATGAGGAGGGCACAATTAACAAACCAAATCAAGTCAATATTGTGTAATGTGGTCATTATGGACTGGCTGCATCTGACTGAATTATCTGAAGATACTGCGGTTCATGAAGTCACCTTCAGATTTTACAGCAAGAAAATTCAGCTGACCAAGACAGGATGCTGCGGAAAGCCAGCAGGTCTGAAGGACGGGCTTTTTGCTCCATGATTGCAGAATCAGACTTTGCTGGTATGTCTCAGCTGGGATTATTTGCTATTAGGCTCTCAGCTGAGCAGCAGCAAGTGCAGTTTTATCTCTTAGGGAAAGCTGTAACCTGTTTAAAAACTTCAAGTAGTTATAGTCTTGTCAGACTGGGGACTTGCACAAAGTCAGGGTGGTTTTTTTTCATTTCTCTCTACTGGCTGCTTAAAAAAATATATATATATTTATTACACACACACACGAGTGGTCCCATGGCAGGTTTCTCTTATTCAATATTGTAGAAGTGTTGAGGCTGGGAGCTGTGTGTCTGCTTGGGTTAGAAAAGCTTTGAGGAGGAAGAGCTTTTCAAGCTTTTCAGAATGGAGCCAGCCACAGAAGTTACGAGCAACAAAAATTTTGTGAGGTGTTGAACAAGGTTTCCTGCCAGCTCTGGGTCAGCTCAGTGGAGCTAGATAAAACCGTTGCCAGCTGAGAAGCAGGGTTAGGGGGACCTAGAGACTTTTGAAGAAAAGACCAATTTTAGTTTGCCTACAACTTTTGGGATTAACTTATCCTGACTCTTGTTCTTTAGAGCGGCAAGTCTGCAAAATCAAACCAAAATCACTCTGGAGACAGTCCTATTTCCACTGTCCATTAAACATAAATACACATATTTTCTTATTACTTGAAAACTCATTAACAGTTAAAGGTTGATGCAAATATTTAATGCATGTGGCTGAGGCTTAGGGATCTGCACCCCTGAGGGGAATCTGCTTTGCACTAGTGTCATGTGCTGTGGTTTAACCCCAGAAATTAACCCTTTCCCAACCAAAACTAGCACACCATGACTGGTGCAACTTTAAAAGAGATGTTCTGGGGCTTCTTCAAACCATGTGAATCCACAGTACATCTAGCCCTGTCACTTCAAAGTCTTGGTGAATCCTAACCAACCAGCTAACAAAAAAAAAAAAAAAGGCATTGAGGGAACATTTTGCAAGGAGGGAGGCTGCAGGAGGAAGGCCTGCAGCAGACCAGGGCGCATGGTGGATGGAGCAGGCAGGGGGTGTCTGGAGCTGCTGGAGCCCTGTGCTGGCTCAGGGCTTCCAAGAAAGGATTCGGTGTCTTACCAACCCTAGTGAGTTTGTCTTCATGTCTCTTTTGGATATGAAGCTCTGAGGTGAAACAGAAAAAAGTCTTAGCACAATGTGCAACACAAAGCCAAGAGATTTTTTTTTTTCTTTTTAATCAAGTAAAGCAAAACCAACAAAAACCCCTGTGGCTCTATCTGATTGACATTGTCTAAACCCATAAATATCTACAGTCACATCACCTGCAGCTTTTCAGTAGGTGTTTTTCAGGCCCCAAGCTGCATTTCAGCACTGCAGGAGTGCTAAGCCTTACACTTGCCAAATGGGCTTACACGCTTGCTTTGTCCTGGAGGGTTTTTTTCCTCTCCCTTGTGTTGCTCTTGCCTCAAATGAGGTCTGCATAGGTGGGTTTACTTGAAGATGACAGAAGAAACAATTTTTTTTTCCTACTCCTGGTACTGGTTAATCTGCTAAGCATGCTGATTTACGCAAAAGGCATTGAAATTTTCACTTGGGTTTTCTCGGTCCTCATACTAAGTTCAAAACGCAGCACTAGCACCTACTAGGAAGAAAATGAACTAAGCTGAAACCAGGACAGCACCTATATAGCTAGAAAAATAATTGCAGTACAAATAGAAGACTTTCTTGAGCCACGTTTTTTTTCTCTGTTGATGTTATTTCCAAATGTGTGCGTTGACAAATAAATGTTAAATTGTCTGTTTTAATAAGTAAAATGCTCTACTATAGCACCTTGCAGTTTGATATGGCATAAACAGCATACCATTACTTAGCAATGCAGAGCCTTAGATTATCTGAACCTTGTGCAGGGTGACATGTAGGGATGCACGAAAGGACATACCTGGGGCGCAGGGAACCCTGGATGTTCCTGCGTGGCCTGTGAATTTGTATCTCCAAGCCCTGCGGATGACTACCTCCAGCCCCTTTTAGGCATGACTTATCCTCCCACATGACCATGCAGTTGAGCTTTCAGTCCATGCCTAACCTCAGCTCATCCCCACCATGCCCAAGGTCTCTTTCTCTGCACCTCTCTCTGGCCCAGGTCTCCTGCAGACCTGTGGTGCCTCTTGCCCATCCCTCTCCAGCTGAGCCATGTGGAGACCTCTACAGTCGTGTGGTCACAGGGAGGTGGGGCTCCACTTGTCTGGGGACATTCGGAGTATTACAATATTACTACTGCACTCTTCTCAGTAGCCACCGTAGTAAAGCAGGGTATTAGAAAGAATGTGAAACAAAAAAATCATTGTTAGTTTAATAAATTGTGATAAAAAAATCAAGACCAAAATGAAGAATCACACTGCAAGACATCAAAAACTTCTGATAGCACTTCAACTTCTGCCTCAAGCAAGCTGTGAGATTAAGCTCTAAATTTGTTTTAAAATATTTGTTCTTATGTTCTTATTTTCTTTCTTTCAGGGCTAATCTGTTGATGTATATTTGTTTCCTGATGATAGAACTATAGGAAAAATGCAAATCCTTAGACAGCCTTTTAAGTTTCTAGAACAGTTTATTGCAACATGAAAAAGAATAATTCATGTGTAGGTGGAGGGGGATAAAAAGATAAATTGGATCTGAACAAAGAATTTTTGGTGAGCTTTTTGGCTTGTATGTATAGATGTGTGTGCATGTGTGGATACATGCATAGTACATGCACAGATGGAGTATAAATATGGGTTGTGCTTGGACATAAAATCCAAGAATCAAAAGACAATTACAGGATGTTTCTTATTGGACCTTTCCCTCTGTGAGTGGAGAAAAATAACCCTGCAGTACTAGGTGATAATACCAGCAAGAATTTTATTGTGATAGTGCATCAGCCAGACTGATACAGGTGATAAATGACAGGCTGCATTTTCCCATCATGCTTAAACTGGTCTTGAATCTTGACTTATGACTCTGGGATCTGAGGTTGTGGGAGGCTTTTCGCATTTGGTGGTTTTTTGTTTGGTGGTTTGTTTTGTGTTTGTGGTGTTTTTTGTTTGTTTTTTAACCAGGCTTGAAGTAGAATATAGAAAACTGGAATATGTTTACTATTTAAGGTCCGGATGATTAAGAAATACTTTTTGCCAGGTGTTTGAAGTCCAAATTTCTGTTAATATTAAAACATTTCTCTTAAATGATGAGCGGAACAGATACCTCTGCTCAGGTTGATGAATAATGAAGCAAGATATCACTTCTCCCTTTGGAGTTCCAAATTAGAATAAGCATGACTACCTAGTTGTAAACTTGCCATTAGAAAGTATCAGTGTATGAAATGGCACTAGGTGACAAACCAGACATTCTTCTTTCCTTTGAACCATGTTCATAAAAATGCAGATGTCTTACTAGAATCTAATTTCTATGCAAGCCTGTCCTGAGAAATGGACTTTTATTTCAAGATTAGGTCAATAAGTGTACCTAGTTACTGCTTTGAAGTTTTCTCTTTGGATGATACGGTGGCAGTGACTTTGAAAATGAAGTTGCTGTTATTTGAAGATATATTTACTGCCAAATCACCTGCTAATGTGCTACCTATTTTAGCTGAAATTTTTATGTCCTTCCATGACTTTCTGAAGAAAGGGTGACTAGGGCAGTGACAAAGTTTCCTTAGGGTGTTGCCTTATTTGGGTTAGTGAAGATGGTTGGTTGTGAAGAGCGGCTAAACAAGCCTGTGACCGGGCATTACATTTGCGGATGAAGTCCACTACAGGGAATGTAAATTGATGCGTATGTGGGGGAAAATCTATAGTTCACGTATAAAATGATAGGCCCCGAGCTGATCACTACCACAAGGGAGTGAGACATTAGCACTGTAATAGATATCTTGATGAAAATGTCAACTCAATGCTCAGGAGGAGCAAGAGAAGCAAATACCATCCTAGTCATTATTAGGAAAATAACAGAGGAGGACGTCATGATGTTATCCTGATGTTACTGTATACAGTGGTGCCCCTGCACCCCAATGAGACAAAGCAGAGGTGGAAACGCTCCAAAGGCAGGCAGCGAAACAAGATCAGTTGTAGAGGAGCCTCTGTACATGGGTGAGTAAGCAAGGGGCTCGTCAGTCTGCAAAAGAAAGTGCTGATGCTAGGCATGGTAGGCGATTTGTAATCGTGGTTGTAATGGAAAGGATGAGCAGGATCAATTGTTCGCTGCCTCTTCCACTAACAGACCCAAGGTACATCCAGTGCAGCTGGCAGGTACCCAGTCGAAAATGAGTACCAGGCGATGTCTCTTCCTTTGGTGTATGCTTATCCAAATGATTGCCAGGGCTAACTGCCCAGCTCCCATTCTGATAAAACTGGGCTCAAGCAGCTTCTGCCGGTGTCTCACAACCATGTGAACAGGCCAGCCTCACAGCCCCTCAGCTGGGACATTTTTTTAACTCTGTATTTTCTGTTCTGAAATCTGCTTGTTACTTGGGCATCTCTTTTAGGGAAAAGAAACCAGTAAGAGTCAGAAATAAAGTTATTAAACTATAATGTATGCAGGTAGAACTATGTTTAAAATGTGAAGGTGAGCACATTAATCTTCCTCCAAATTACTAAAGAATAGTTTTCATGCATGCCAATCACTTTTTTTAAGGACAATTTCACAGGAAATGAAAAAATGGAGGCAGTCAGTTCCATAACCAGAACATGACTCTCTAACTCTCTGCCCAGAGAGGTTCAGATTTTCAGAGGTGAGATGCTTTGGGTCCCTGCGCAAGTGTTAACTTAAATAAGTGAAATTGCTCAATAGAAAATTCTAAGAACAAGAATGAGCTTTTCCTGGTGGCAATTATAACTGTAAATATAGAGAATGAAATTGTTTAGATAACTTGTTCAGTGTCAGTTTGCTCAGCATTAAGACTTATTAACAGAAAAGCCTAGATAAGGCAGCTCTGGTAATGCAAATGGTAAATTATTAAAATTCCCATTAAAACTATGGAGCTAATATTTGGAGTTATACGAGTATGCTGGGGAAACTCCATTAGTAAAACCTCCTTCATTGCAGTGATGTTATCTCAGGTGTATGTTAAGTAAAGGAAAGTCAACCAAACTCTTGAAGCCAAGGTCCTTCAAGCTGACAAGCCATGGTATGAGCAACAGCCACCTCTGATGGCATTCATCTGAATTGGGAAATTTAACTGTTGGGAGGTATGTAGCTACTTGTGAATGTTTTTATTTAATTCCCCCTAAAGTGCAGACACTCCTCCAGCAAAAGCCTAAAGGAAGAAGCTGGGCAAGTAGCAGGACTGACTTCTGGAAAAGGCAGCAATGTCCACAACAAACAAGCTGAAACCGTAGTGAATTGTTGCTGTGGACACACAGAGGCTGTGGACCTGTGCAGGAATTGCTGGGCTTATGGAAACCTGTCTTTCCAACAGAGCAGTTTGTATGAAAATCCAGAAATTCCTATTGCGCATCATATGTGTCTGAATGAGAACACATCCCATAAGGTTGTTTTATCAACCTCATAAATATTCACCATGACAACCCAGTTTCTAGAGTTACAAGAAACTGAATTCATTTTGGGAATTAGTGTTGATTATAATAATTTGAGTTTGGGGCCCAAGTATAAATTAAAAAAAAAACAAAATCGACACAACTATAATGCTAAAGCTATTTGCTGTTCTTAGAAAGTACCAGTTATGCCACCTGACAGAAGTAAAGGGTTTCTGCTAGCATTGCCCAAGTGTCACTTCTAGCAGGGTAAATTGCTATTTTAATTAATAGAAACTTTACTTGCAAAGATATGATCCAAGAACCACAAAGCAATTAAGCTGGGGAATCTTCCTTTTTCCGTAGCATTAAGAGAACAGAGCTCGATAGCTAATTTCTCCAAAGGTGAAGTTCTATTAAAAAGTTACCTGCATTTGGGACTCTTGTCCATGAAAACAGTCTTTCCTCATTAATTTTCATTAAGCTATTATATTCGCACAGGTCCAGAATGAGAGCAAGCCATGTGCAGCCAAAATGATGCTCAAAACTATTTAAATCCATATTTTTTCACTTTGCAATGAAGGCTGCTAGAGTTCATAAATTATGTCTGTCTTCTGAATGCATCTGCTTCCTGGTGGAGAAATCTAAATTAGCACAAAACTTAATTTGTATAAAGATATTTCTAGTTAGATGGAAGTTCACCTTCCTCATTATGGTGCACAAAAAAAAAGAGGGGAAGGAAAAATTCTTTTCAAATCTACTTTTAAGACCTTTGCAGTGTCCTGGCCATAAATATTCTTGGGTTTGTTGGGTTTGTTTTTGTTGTATGTGAGCAATCCTTTTTTGCTATTAGAAGTGTTTTGAAACTTCTTTAGGTTCAAAGAGGACAGAGATGGGCTGCATCTAAAAGTGCTGCTAGTTTCCAGCCGGAAGGATGCTTGTGGGCTCGCTCTTTCCATGGCCAAACTGCCCTGACTTTGCTGGATACACAAGTCCATCACTTGGCGTTTGGTCATGGGGGTTCAAGAGTTGTAGGGCTGTGGGGTGGACTGATGTGCAGGTGCGTGAACGTAGATGATGGGATTTTTTTTTAGAGAACATCACTGAAATAGTGAAAATAACTTCACTCCTCTGAGAGCTTGTATGCCGCTAATTACCCTGGTGCAAACCTGTGACAAGTTTGAAAGCCTCCAACCTGTGGACAAGCACGCTTGGGTGGAAGCGCTAGTGGTGTAATTACAGCGGGAGAGGGGTGGAGATTTGCGGGGTTTGCAAGGATCTGCACCCTTCATTGCTCCAGGAGTAGAGCACAGTGCTGCAGAGAAGGACCCCGCTACTGTGTGGCTGGTGTAAATCCCAGTTCCTCTGCAACAACTGCTTTTCTCATCCCACTAGGATTAAGGACCTGGAAGAGGTGCTAGCGTTTCAGCTAAAATGAATGATTGCTCAGCAGCTGCCTTTCATATATAATTTTAAATACATGGAATTTCTACGTATACACACACTATCTACAAAATTGTGCTTGAAAATGAGTGGGTATTTTTTTTCCTTTCTTCTTCTCTTTTCACTTTATTAAGGGTTCAGAGGATAATTCATAATTTCTGTCATAAAAGGCATAACATGAAATTCAGGATTTACTTCTGGGCAGAGCACTCCCAGCCTCTTGAGAGAGCATGCATGAGCAACCCTATTTTGTTTTTTTTTTTTTTTTTTTAATACA
>VZTL01031106.1:1636-23187 GCA_013400535.1 Scopus umbretta
CCAGGACACACCATCGCTTTCATCTGATAAAAAAACTGCTGGAGGAGCAGGCCATTTTCAAGACCAAGGCTGGGTAAATATTTTCATCTGGATTCCTGGCCCAGTCAACGGTGATAAAGGTTCAGCATTCTCCTCACTACCTCAGTGAACAAAATATCCTTTTATTGAATCCAACTGTTTCATTAAAATGGTTCATTTCCATGAACTGCCCTCAAAGCAAACCCAGCACAAGGAGCCTCAGGACTTTGAAGCTCCATGATCAAGCACACAGCTCACCCTCTTCGAAATGAGAAAGAAGAGGAACAACTTGGAGGGAGAAGGAAGTTTTATTGTTTTCTAGTCTTTATTTGATTAATAATAATGTCTTTTTCGAAGGGCTTAATGTTTCCATGGAAGACAATGGCTGAGTTTTAACTCAGTCTCATGAATGCTTTGACGTGCAAGTGGATGAGGTGCTCCAGTCTAGCCAGGCACTCCTGCAGCGAGTTGCTTGAGACGTGAGGTTTCACCTTTGCTTCATTATAAAATTGAGTTACTTCAGTGCAATTGATGTAATATAACACTGAGAAACCACCAGAGCTTATTATTTATTTTAACTGCTGACTACTTTATAGGAGGCCTCCCTGGAGATGAAAGAAAGTCTTCAGTGAGAAGCAGCAAGACAGCATTTCTTTCTTTCTGTTCTTTTTGGAGCCTCTGCCAAGTCTCATGATTACAGTAAGAAATGCCGCTGAGAAGAGTGGGGGCTGTTGAGCAGAGGGTCCCTGCACACTGATACAAAAGGAGGGGGTTTTCCCCCATTAAAATCTTATTCTCAGCAGTCAGGTTATGTACTGCAGTGCCACATGCAGAAAACCAGAATTAAAACTCTTCCTGAGCTGGCTTATGCCTATCCCTTCCCCCTCAAGCTATCCAGCAGTATTTTTGGATATGTGGACACCTCTGCCACTAGGAAGCAGCTCCCCTCCACACCAGTTAAAAGCCAAGTCCAGGTCATGACACCAAGTATGCTGAGAACCAGAGCTGTGTATTGAATCCACGATGGATCATGCTGAGCACCGAAGAGAAAGCGTACAGCTGCTTCCAGCCATCCCTAGTGTGAGGTCGGGGCAAATGCAGAGTATCATGCAAAGATCAAATCCATTTCAGTAAGTTATCATCTCTATTTAGCATATCAGCCTTTGAAAGGTCTGCTGACTCAGGTGCTCAGTAGGAGCAAGCCAAAATCTGGCTGGTGATGATGACTGCAGTTTCTCAACTAAGCATGTAGAAGAATCTGGCTGGTAACTGGAAAATTGTTTTAGTGAACAGACAGCAAAATCTTATTCTAATTTTGCTCAGAGCAATTAGGGAAATGGGTTAATTGTATAAAATTAATTACTAGTGCTTGAATCATTAAAATCCATGTTGGGAACATCAATACAGCTATGAGATACATTGTATTTCACATTCTTTCATTGCTTCCTTCTCTGGCAGAAAAAAAAAGGAAAATTATGATACAAATGGCCAAAAAAAGAAACTATCTAGGGCCAGGAAAACTTGGTTCTGGAACTGTTTTTGAGAGAAATCATCTGCGGAAAACTTATCTTGGGTCAGCTTTGACAATAAGAATAAGCAGTAACAGGAAGGTGCTGTGCGGCTGAACTTCAGGCTTACTCCAGCTTTCCCAGCTCTATTGTCTGCTCAAATTACAACCCATAAAAACCAAAGCACACTCATGTTGATGCGTCCACCTGTACCTCTTCAAATTATTATTTTTTCCTTCTCCCTTTCCCTCCAACTTTCCATGGCCTCGAGCTCCAAGCAACATGCTGTTTATTCTCTTTCTCCCACCCCCTTTGCTTTTTAATTCTTTTTCCCCTGAAAAGAATGCATGCAGGCTGAGAAGCAGACTTTCTTGGATGAGTTTTATGGAGTTCAGCCTCTCTGACGAGGGCTGGGTGCTGTCAGCTTAAGAGGAATTTTCTCCTACCCATTGTCCCATCAGCTGGTCCGCGAGTAACTCGATGACTGAAACACCCACTGCCAGAGGAGTCAAAGGGAGAACCCCTATTTTATCATCTCCCTCATTAAAACAAACAAACAAACAACACATGCATTGATTACAACTGGTCAGATCCAGTTTGCTCCCCCTGTGAGAATGATGCTGTTGCAGTCACAGGGCTTCTGCACAGACAGAAGAGCACGTACGATATGCCTGCCTACTCTGCCTTCCCACAACCACGTCATATGCCCTCCCTGGGTGTAGAGGCTCTCACATTGCCCATACTAACAATGAATTAAGGAAATCCCAAGTTTCCCCTGCAGCACATATTGCTGTGCACTAAGGAGTGGGTTTTCCATAGCGCCCTCCCCATCACTAGCATCAAATAAATAGACCTCACCTCCCTAAATTCACACACCACAGGGGTCTCTGGGCATCTTGCAGTTTAAGCAATAGAAGTCTACAATCAGGTAACCACCACAAGAAAAGACAAGGAAAAAAAAGGCAAAGGGATGACAACTTTCTCTTAGATAAACGTCCCCTTAAGGAAACAGTTTTTTGCTAAGCTAAAGGCACTCAGATCTATAAAGCTCACATGAGCATCCAAATATTTGCTTATTCCCCCAACACAGATGCTGAGTCCAGGCTGGGGGCTCTGAATTTCACTGCCTCTTCTGTTCTCATGAAGACTCCTTACAGCAGACCTAAAGGGCAGAAAAGAGAGGCTTTTCTTCCTGTCAAAACACAACAGGTTTGTTTGGGATTTTATTTTATTTTATTTATTACCTTAGCATGAATTTGTTTATATCATATGTTTTGTGGCAAAGACAGGCTTCTTGGGAGAGTGGTGAACTGAGTAGGTTCCCATACTCATGGGTGACCACCACGCACAGTAAGAGCACTCATCCTGTTCTCTTGCAGTCAATGTAAAAACAAGCACCCATTTTGCAGCAGTTAACATAGAAATACATCCAGCAGAAGCAGCAGTTCATTTCACTGTAAACAAAACACAGACTATGAATCAATATATGCTTACTTTTGAGGCCCCAAATGAGCAGGCACAGCAGAACTTGCCTGATCGAGTGGAGGCTGAAAAACACCTCTTTGGACATATAAAAAGTCTGGTAGATTTCATCCCATCTCCTGTGAGAGAATCAGGAAGAACTGGTGAATGGTAAGCTCTTCCCTACTTCTGGATGTATCCCTGAAACTACCAAAATTGCCAGCATCATCAGTCCCAAGTCTACAAATCACTTAATAGCTGTAACAGTATTAACGCCTGCAGCTGATTATGGTCCACCAACTGGCAATAACTTCACACTACAGCCTCTTACAGTCTTCAAACATACTGAATATGAATGGTTCTGGCAAAGAAACGTATACTTCTTCTGGACACAACTGCAAACATGAAGAACTCCCATGATTTGGTTCAAGTGTTTAAAAAAGTCATTGTACACTTTGAAATAAAAAAAATGGGAACAGCATTTAGAAGCCAGGGTTTTTATTCTATTGCGGCCATAATCACAGGGAAATTTCCTATCACAGGTTCCATGGTTGTAATAAACCTGTTTCTGATGAGGAGCAAGCACAGATGAAATACAAAAAACAACACAGAACCCAAAATGGATAGACTCTGCCAAAATGTTATGCGTGGAGGAGAGCAAGGAGCTGGCAAGAGCTACCCTTGTTGGAAGTGAGGAACCAGATGTGTAAGTAAAGGGAATGGCACTTACTTCCTAAGTGACTCTCAGCTCCAAGAAGGCTAGACATGGTCCCTCCCGCTGCCCCAAGCCATGGTCAATTTGGCCCAAGTAATTTGACAGATGCTGGTCCAAACTATTCTTAAAAACCTCAGCAGTGGAGATACCACACCCTTAGACCCTTGCTTTGCTTTCATCAGGGAAAGGCAGTGAAGTTTCCTACTGGAAATTAAACCCACAACTTCTTGCTCTATTGCCTGTGGCCAGGAAGAAACAGCTCATTCCCTTAATCCTTGCAAGAGACTTTTTCAGACTAGAGGACGTCTGTCTTTCCTCCAGACTCCAGAAGCCTGTCCTCCATAAAACACAACTTAAAACTAAGTTTACAGAACAAAGTCCATAAAATATAGCTTAGAAAAGCAGGACTATAATAACAGGACTCAGGATCCTCCGTATCCATTGAAAAAATTCTTGGTTCAAAAAACTTTCAAAACAGGTTGTAAACAAATCCATTTTTCCATTTTTCTTTGGTGATCAAAGTTCTCCAGACATTGCTCATTCTTGCCAACATCCTCTCCACTTGAACTGAGCCAGACCTTCTTAAGATCATGCAGCCAAAACATCCTGAGCACCCCAAACACAAAGGGTTTTATCCACCAGTCAACAAATAATGCAGCACCAGGAGTCAGCCAAGAAGCCACTTTGGGAGACAACTCAGAAAATCAGCCAGCAGTGCCAGGGAAGGGATCTGACAGTGCCACCAGAGAAAAGGACATAATCCTCCACAACAGGGCCTCATAATCCTTTTTTTCTTCTCCAATCCTTACCTGAGAAATGCATGAATTTTCAGGTCTCAACTAATTGGCACACCTAGGATCAAACACAAACCAGGACTGAAGCTCCAGAGCTGAGCTTAAATGGAGCCCTGGGGCCACAGGCAGGGGTGCAAGAGGCCCCAACAGAGGCCACCCACCACCCTGACACATGTTACCTGTGAACATATTTATTAGCTGTGAAATTCAGCTTTTACAGGTATTTCCACCCTTCTCAGTATCTGGGATTTATTAACTTAAATACCCCACCTGTGTTACTTCTTGTAGCACCCTGTAATATTTTTCCTTTTGTGAAAGCATTTGCTGCACCCACAAACATACTTTTAATTTTATTTGGCCTGTCTATTAAAATTCATCACTGTCAATGCTTAAATCATAAAATAACAGTCACAGATGAAGAGCTCCACTTAAGTTGAAACAAAGATTTCAGGAAACAAAATGTCTCCATTTAAGAAATGCTTAAAAAAAGAGCACCAAGAACAGCAAACTTAATAATATGCTTTGCTGCATTATTATTTATGGTGCTTTAGTCTCACAGGCAGTTTTACTGGCTCACTTGTCTTCAAAGTCTCAGCTAGTCTGAACTCACCCTGTGCTTCTAATGGGCTCATAAAACTTCAAGCCAGCAGGTTCATATTCCTTAAAAATCAAACTGCCTTTGAAGATCTGTAGGAGCATTCTTTATCCTTCACCTGCTTGTGTCCCAGGCTGGCAGCATCCATCCTTATCATCCTCTTTGAACTGATACTTAAAAAACTCCTTTTGATAAATGGAGGTCTGCAGCTCTAGCAAGAACCGCAGTAAATCACATGCATATGGTGGCTTTCCTTGGAGGAAATAGTCCAAAGCAGTGATCCAAGGCTGTTCTCCACAACTATTTAGGTGCATAGTGACACCAATGGAAACATCGAGGCTGGTGGTCTGGGGGACACTGTTAACAAGAAGGAGATCTTAGTGGACCCCAGTGGGACGTTTCTGAATGCAGCCTCAAAGCTAGGTCACGTTGCTGTAAGCCTTCCCAGTCAAGCTTTTAACATCTCCACAAATGGAGATTGCATAGTCTCCAATGCTACACTATTTTCTCTAGGAAAAATTTTTCCCTTATGCCCAGCTTTCCCCTGTTGCAGTGTGTGCCCATTACCTTTTGTCATCATGCTGTACAGCCCCAAGGACAGTGAGGAGTTTCTCCATATGCCCCCTTTGTCATGGCCCTCTGCACCCCCTGTGAGTGGCTGGCATCCCTATCTGAGGTGCCTTCTGCTCCCTGATGGACGAGGACTCCAGTCCCAGTGAAGATCTGGAAACGAAATGAATGGGACAAGAGGAATGTGCTAAGCTGCGCTGGAAGATTCACTGGCAGCTCTTACCATGTCAGGACAATAAAGGAATATTTTCCAAATTTTTCTCTGTGTGTCATCTTTCTCTCCCAGACAGCCAGGACATTTTCCTACTCTTTTGCACCATCTATGAGATTGGTGTCTCTGGTCATGCTCTGCCACATGGCTTACTCCAGCCATGTTCTACTCCATCCTTTACATCTTTATTGCCTTTCCTAGGCTATCTCTGGCCTTCATCCAGGAAATCTCTCTGAAGCATCAAGAAACTTGCTAAAAATTGCAGGTCCACAGGTGTGGCTTCACTGTAAGACACAACCACACAAGGAAGGCTCCAGACTTACTCAAGAGGTCTCCCATCTGAATCCAGCTTTTGGCTTATATTGCTGACAACAAGTTTTTAATGTATCTTATTTTATGTACCCTGCAGAGTGAACAGGTCTGGGGAGACTGAATTTGCAATAAAGGAGGGTCCAGCCCAGTTACCTACATCTAACTGCACACCAGCAACAAGAATAGTATGGGTACAGAGTCTAGACATAGTCTTAAAGCTTAGGTTTTTGTTACAAATCACCTGGTGTTGTAAAGGTATGTTTAAAGCTTGCTTTAAAAGAAGTTTTACAGAAATATGAATTGAAATTGTATTTAGCAGAAAAGGTGGTTGCATCCCATACCTGGAAACAAGCAGTGGATCAGCTAATACTTCCCATGGGTATTGGGGCACCCTTGGTACAGCACAATCCACTTGCAACTATTTGTGACTCTTGATGTTGTCCATCCAATGTGCATGTTTTTTTCAGAGCTGTGTATGTGAGGCTGAATGTGTGTGTATGACTCTGAATCATTTGTTTAATACTGCATTTACTGAGGTAGCCTCACCCAAGCTAAACAGTGCCACAAGTGTGAGAGGGATTTTCTGGAAACCAATGATTCAGCTGGAGTTCATGCATACGTATGGAAATGCAACTTATGGCCAGTGTTTCAACTTTTACTAACAAAGCTCAAACAGGCACAAAATAAAATGATTCTTCCAAAGACCCTGCTAATAAATATGCTGTCCACCTGCCCACTGGTGTTTGGGCTTGAGTCTACTGAACGCTATCTTTGTCTTCTTTAAAGATTCATTTCAAGACATCAGCAGAAAAATAAAATCTCTTCTGAGCACATGAAACAAAAAAATAAATATTTCACTCATTCTTTCACTATTTCAGCAGCTATTTTTTCCCTCTCATTTTTAAAATCAAATGCAATAAACCCCTTGAAATTCAAGTTTTGTTTAGCTTGATGAAACAGCTGAGAAAACAAGTTCATCATTAAAGCTGCAGTGCAGGTCTGGGCAGAATGCTCATCTTTAAATATTTAAAGACTTATTTAGATAAACACCTGAATTACTTAAAAAATGGATTAAAGTTATGCTTCATAAGGAGAACCAGAGGGGGCAGGCTAGGATATCAAATGATTCTTTAGCAATTTACTAAATATGTTGCTTTTCTTTACTTCAGTGTTAGATTCACCTAAATTCAAGACAAACATCATAAGGACCCTGGAAATTAGTCAGGAAAATAAACAGGATGCTAGCAAAATATGGGTAGCTAGCTGTGTACCAAAGGCGGGAGCCAAGACACTGGCCAAAAAAGAAGGATCTTGTGAAGACAGCATGACCCAACATTTGGACTAGATAGGCTTCAGAAAGGAAAGGGAAAATATTACCTACAATAAAATCTACATGTAAATTAGTTAATGTCAGTCATAAATCTAAAATAACACTATATAATGAAAGGCATGCAAAATAGAGCAAGCTCAGAGACCAGGCACAGAGTCTGGATTGCCCCCAGTGAAATAGCTGCTAGATTAGAAGTAAAGCTGGCTGAAGAACAGGGATTTTGTCTTGTGAAAATAATATGAGGTTTTGACTTTCTTCGTGAACGTGCCTGCACGTGTACGTGTGCGTGCCCAGCTCTGTTTGTGGGTAGCTGCCCCCCAAAAAGGCAATGCACCCACAACTGTGAGCACCTCCCAGTTGAGATGCTCCACTGGGTTGTTGAGAGGTCTCTCATCCTTTCGACTGGGAGTGGGGATATGAACCTCCATCTCTTTTACATGCCAAGGGAATCAAATGCACCTTCCAGTTGCCAGCAAGTGCATGATCACAGAATCACAGAATCACAGAATGGCAGGGGTTGGAAGGGACCTCTGGAGATCATCTAGTCCAACCCCGCTGCTAAAGCAGGTTCACCTAGAGCAGGCTGCACAGGACATTGTCCAGGCCGGTTTTGTATATCTCCAGAGAAGGAGACTCCACAACCCCTCTGTTGTTGTGGCAGCCTGTTCCAGTGCTCTGTGTCATTGAAAAGTAATTTTTTTTTTTTTTTTTTTCTTTTCCTGCATGAACTTGTCACATCCTCCAGCCTGGAGGGTCTCTTAGGAGCCATGCTGGCTCCTCCCTGCCCATGCATGCGTTTCCTCTCAGAAGAAGGCTTTCCCATCCTGCCCCAGCTGCTTGTTGAGAAAGATGGTACACAGTCCCGAAAACCCCACCCAGCCCCTGCAGACATCTGGTGGGCAGGGCTAGATCTCACCTGCCCAGCAGGGAATGTGCAGAGTCATGGTCCCCTCACAGCATGACCGCAGGGTTCATCCTGTTTTTGAGGCACTTCCTGAGGAGGCTGCAAAGGACACATTTACGAGAACTGAGCATCATTGAAAAAAATCCCCCAGTTTTTTTCTCTACAAGCAATATGCTGCCCACTTAGCTGTGCTCCATAAACAGCTGCTTGCTAAACATGTGGACAAATACTCAGACAAAAGAGAGAGAAAGAGGAACTTCTCCAGCTTGCTTGAGTTTAGCACAGTGATTATTGTGAAAAAGGTGAATTTCTTGAACAACAAAAAAGCTTCCCAGGCTTTAGCTCTGATCAATGGGGTGCTAGTTTTGGCTGGGATAGAGTTAATTTTCTTTATAGTAGCCAGTATGGGGCTATGTTTTGGATTTTTGCTGAAAACAGTGTTGATAATACAGGGACGTTTTCATCATTGCTGAGCAGTGCTTACACAGAGTCAAGGCCTTCTCTGCTTCTCACACCACCCAACCAGCGAGTAGGCTGGGGGCTGCATGAGAAGTTTGGAGGGAACACAGCTGGGACAGCTGATCCTTAACTGACCAAAGCGATATTCCATACCATATGATGCATGCTCAGCAAGCTGGGGGAAGAAGGAAGTGGGAGATGTTCAGAGTTATATCACTTGTCTTCCCAAATAACCATTACGCCTGATGGAGCCCTGCTTTCCTGGAGATGGCTGAACACCTGCCTGCTGATGGGAAGTAGTGAATGAATTCCATGTTTTGCTTTGCTTGCATGAGCAGCTTTTGCTTTACCTATTAAACTGTCTTTATCTCAACCCACGAGTTTTCTCACTTTTACCCTTCCAATTCTCTCCCCCGTCCTACCAGGGAGGAGTGAGCGAGCAGCTGTGTGGTGCTTAGTTGGCAGCTGGGATTAAACCACGACAAGTGATCATGAAGAAAACCTTTCTCAGAAAGATTTCCGGAGCAGTTCTCTCCATTCTGGAGAAAGTAGGGTGGAGTTCGGAGGTACATGAATGTTTTGGAGTGCTACAAAAACCTCCCTAAGACCCCAAAAGCCAGGATTGCTTTCCTGGCCTTAACACTGCTCTGCAATGAAAAAAACCTCCCAAAATCAGTCCTTCTTCATTCCTCAGCTTCCAAGTTGTAATATGGAGTGACACAAGACCTACACACCGGTGGCACCCCAGTTCCACCACGCCAAGCTGGATGGAAATAGCTCTTGCATTTTCTGTAGGTCATGATGATGTTACTTCTTCTAGAAGATTTTAGGGAGGAGATAAAACTCTTTCTGCACAAAAAATCCTTTGGAGTCATTCACCATATGTTGCAGACCATTCAAAACACTAGGGGTGAACAAAGGGGAGCCCAAAACATGTTTCACAGTCAAAGCTGTTTTGGAAGGCCTTACTCCTCCATCTGAAGCGCAGCTGATCTGCAATGGCTTTATTCTGCTTTGTCAGCCCCTTCTCCAGAGGGAACAGTGCAGGATATTGCTCTGATTAAATCCATTCCACTTGGTATGAGACTCTGGAGGTTATAACTGAAAGTATAACTTTCAGTTGCACTTTCAATCTTCTGGCTAGTTACTTAACAGATTTATTTAACTTAAGTCTGTTTTTAACTGTAGCTCTACCTGATCTTGCTGGTGATGTTACCATGCCATGGTGAAAACAGGAGTTTACATTGAGACACCGTCTTGATGTGAGAATTGTAATAAGCAATGGTCCAGACATCAAAGGTTGGTGTTCAATTTATATAGTGCAAGGAATAAAAGTGCAATCCTCCTGTATTCCTTGTCAGTCATTAGCAGAGATACTGGGACCAGCACTAGGACGAGGTGAATTTTTTCGTGTTCCCAGTCGTCACCTGCAAGTTGCAACATTGCCCAAACTCTCCATTACTCTGCAGCACTACAACTTGCACCATTCATGTTGCTCAGTGAAACACACCTTATATAGAAGGGATTTTACATTAGCTTAATTGAAATTCTGAAAGTTGAATCACAGAGTTACTGTTTGTCCTGTTACAACGATGCTAACACTTATGGCATCTCTTGTCCCACGCTGGCTTTCCTCTGCTGGGGTCACCAAATAATTGAATAACCCCCTGCTGTTACTAGCTGTCAGCTAAGAAATACAGGAGTGTGACACCACACTGCATTGCAAAGCTGAGCAAAAGCTACAACAAAGCAAATAGTAGTCACCTGGCCTGTGGAAAACTACTTTTGTAACAGGACAAGCTGGAAGCAAGCTCCGGGCAGGCCACAGCAGACCCAGATGAGGCTGAGATCAGTCAGTGCTTAGCACAAAACCTGTTACGAGCAGAGGCAACCGCATGCTTACTGGGCTACGAGAGCTCATAGGAGCAGAAAGGCCCTTGCAGGAAACTCCCAATTAAAAATTCCCTCACTGACTCATTACCCAATGCTATATTTAAATGCCAGAGGGCAAAGGTGCTGGGGCTGTTCCCGGAAGGCTTCATCTGCAATCAGCAGAGCTCCTAGAAATTTCTGTTTAAGAGAAAACATGCTGTTTTGCTCTTTCCAATTCACAATAACAGAGACCCAATGAATACAGGCATTATGTAATTCTTTGTCTTTTGTGGTTTAATATTTTATTATTTTTATCTTAATGATGCATGCTGAGTAGTGTGTGATGTACCAGATCAGCTGAAGACACAAAGAGAAACTCTTCAGATAGCAAAGATACTCCAGTTTGTACTATTGGCTGTCTTCCTTTGTAAAACCTAATTAGATGAAAAAGAAGAGCATTAAAACACATGATCGTAATAATGAGAAAAATAAAACTTCATTGCTGCCACTGAAACATCATGCAACAAATTAAAAAAATGAACATGACGAATTGATAAGTTGAACTCCATCTTTTCAGTGGACTTCTCCACTCTTATGTGAGAGTTATCTAAAACCTTTTTTTTCCTTGCAAATATTTTTCCAAGAGGAAAAATGCAAAAAATTTGCAATTTCACAGGAAAAAAAAAAAAAAGGAAAAATGAATCAAGACAGCTTTTAGCAAACTGATTATACCACTAATAACTTCTTTGCCGGGTTTCAGAGTGGGGGTTTTAGCATCCCTAGCATTGCCCTGCTGGCAGGTCCACCCTGACGCTTTGCCATGGCTGCCCTGCGCCCTTCCCCATAACACCCCGTGCTGCTGCCACCACGTGCCGGCCCTCTCTGATCAGCCTCACCGGTGGCGAGCACAGCCGGCGGGACAGGGCTGGTGGGGCGTAGGGAAGAGGCATCTTCCTTCCTGTGCATCTCCCACCACTCCATGGCCTCTCTTGCTCCACTGATCACGTCCCTGCCTGGGATGCAAGCCCTGCCAGAAAGCTGCGTGAGGGCAGGGTTAGCATCAGAGGCTATAATTAAGCTTCAGAGCTCCATGACACCACTCTCCAAGCATGTCCAACAAGAACACCACTGCAGGTCCTCCAGTGTGGAGCAGCTGGAGATGGATATTTTCAACAGCGCCTCGGAGCGGGACAAGGTTGCACGGCACAGAGCCTTGCTGACGTACGCAGCCTTTCAGCAAACCCTTGTCATTATGGGCTGCCAAGACTGTGAAGTCAGCTCAACGCTGCTGGGTGTTGCGATTTTTTGTTGTTGTTTTGGGTTGGGTTTTTTTTTGGCAAAAGGAGAGTGTGAGTCTGTTGGGGAGCAAGGGGTATAGTCTGCAAGCATGGAGCAAGGGAGGACGAGCAATCCATGCCTCAAAGTGGTTTGCAGAGATGTGTGAGGCCTTTCACACTTGTAATTATGCTTCCTGCATTTATGTTTAGGTGCTTGTGGCTCTCTGGCTTTTTACACATCTTGGATCAGATGGACAGGTGGATGCAGCTCTTTGTATGCACAGCACAGGGAAAATGCCAAACTTCAAGGGATATAAATAGACATCAGAGCTTGGGTTTGGTGTTTCGGATGCTCGTCTGAAATACTAGGAGGGGAAAAAAGGCGTCTGTCATCATGTTTCATTCATAAATGGCTCTTTCCTGGAAAGGGATGGCAGAGGAGTGAAACAGGTTCATGAAAACCAGCACACATATATGAGTTTCTTCACTTTCCTCCACATATCAAAGAAATTTTATGCATTGTCCTATTATGATCCATTTCTATTACTTCTCCAAGCCTATGCAGCTCTTCCTGTTCAATCTGAATCAACCAGGAAATCTTGTTGAAAAATACCTATCCACTGAAATGTCCCAGCATTTCCCACGTTACACTGGACAAACAACATCCCACCCCAGCGCTTCTCACACCATTCCCCCTTCACAGCCCCAGCAACAAGGAGAAGCCTGTGAAAATGCAAATAAGGCCATCAGGAAAGAGAGTTTGATTTCAGATCATGTTTTGCGTGAAGTTTGTGGTTTAAATTTACCCAATTTCTTCCTCTTTTACGTGTTACTCTGCTGAAATTTGGAAATTACAATGTGCAATCGTTTGTAAGGGAGACAAAAACCACATGTAAAGGAGGTGCTTTTTAATAATGTACGTGAAACAGAGGCAGGAAAGTGAGAGAAATTATCTACAAGAAAAAAAAAAGTCCATCTCAGTAGTTATTTTCTAGATTGAGATGGTCTAAATACCAGCCTAAGTACCTGGTGGCCTTGGGGGTTAGAGGTAACTGGGCAATTCAACACAAGAAATAAGGACTCGACTGCAAATGCTGTGCCTCTCTGCACCGTGTGGTCTGCAACCGCTTGTACACACACCATGTAGTCAGCACATTATCATCCCACCATGAAGGTACTTTTCCCTGTATCCCTGTGGCCACACCACACTATTTGGAAGGGCGGGCATCGGCGTGATAGCCAGGCACGTCCTGGTGTCTCTGGGATGGATGCACGTGGGCTTCTCCGCATGGGGCAATGGCATTTCCCTCAAACCACAGGCTGGAGTCTGAGGGGACGATTGTGAAAATGTTTTGTCATCTTCAGCTCTGCCCCAGGCTAGGAATAGCACACATTACAGAATTCAAAGCGGGTGATGAAAAAAAAATCATCAATAACATTTTATCATTCTTAGCAGGGAGACTGTAGTTTCAAAACAGCCTACTGCCCCTAGCAATTGAAGCTCAGACTCAATAACTTCCATGACGGTTTATCTCATACCACCCGTCTTGTTTTTTCCGGTCAGGTTGCCTGCAGGACACAGGCATCCTGGAGGACCGAGGCAAGCACACAAACTAGCAGCTGCCATGCATTAACCAGTCTAGAGACCTGAAAAGGCTGATAATGAGATGAGAAGTTTTCTACTTCTTGTAGAAAGTTAACTTTTTTGTTAACTTGTCTGGAGGAGCATGCGCACTCTACCAAGTAGCACAAACTAATCAGACAAGACAGAAACTTCAGGTTAGCAAAAAAACAGTTTCTTAGAAATCAGGTGAATGAGCATCTCCCTTTTATATAGTGGCCACAGAAAAGAAGTTATCTGGACAATGTTTTAGGGAAAGAAACGCCTTAGACTACACAAGCCTTACAAGGTTTTGGATAGCGACTGTGCTACTCAGGCAGCACCACACTCCTCGGGAAGGTGTATTTTTCCACAGACACCAGCTTTTCTGCCTGTGATGTTCCACATCATCCTCTGTATTTCTCTCACTTAGGACACACCGGCTCTTGAACTACCTCATCTCCCAATACCTTCCCCCATTGTAGCCTGCACATGCACCCATAAAATCAAGAAAACTAGCCCTGGCACAGAAACTAGGAAGTTTCAGAAATCCCTGTTTCTAGATGATTACTCAAGAATCTGTAGCAAAGAGTGAACTTGTTATACTGTGACCTGATTCTGCATTTGCTCCTCCTATGCCTATGGAACATGGTACAAACAGATTTTGGGGACCAGCTCCAGGTAGATGCTGGAGATCCAGCTAGGCAAGGAAAGTGGATGAAAGAAGATGCACTCATAGTGTGGGTCATAGCATACGCAGATGGCATATATGTCTCAGACTCCAGCTTACTCCTCCCTACACCACTGTTCATGTTCTCAAATAAACAGGAAAGCATATATGAATGCTATTTTGGAGACACTGTAAATTAGATGAGTTGTTTCTCCACTTTCCCTCCTTGCTCAAAAAAGGCTCTTGGCTTCTTGCCCACCTTTCTTCCCTATTTCTTTAGGTTTTATGTTGCTCTGTACAGTAAGGGGGGGTGAGGAGCTCCTTGATTTCACTGTTCCTGAACAACTAAGAATAGAGTATTTCTGCCCCCAGTATGAGCAAGAAGCCATAAAATAATACACGCTTGTGTATTACGGTTGCAGAATCTGGTATCCATTTCCTAGGATGGCGGGAAGCCTTTTTCTTAAAGCCTTCCAACATTTTAACTCTTAAACACAAGAATGCCACTCTTGAATCATGCTGGAGTTGAGGCAAAATAAACAATCTCTTACATAAAGTAAGAAAGTCCAGAGGGAAAGCTAGCGTGAGTAGAAAGTAAACTTCCTTGTTATGCAACTCATCTTGCCTAACTTTTTAAAGAAAACCTTAAAAACTGAAGCTAAAATGACAGATGCAGAATGATCTTATTTCCTGTTGAACGTTTACTCTCTCCAGCCACACAAGGGCTGTGTGCAGCTGATCACCAACACAGACCACTCCGGCTTGCAAAGCAGCTCTAAGAAATTACCATGGCTGGTTCACATCACGAACAGAGGCACTTCATGCGTGTACAATGCTCTATCACATACAGCTGTGTCAACATTGATTTAAGTGTGTCACCATTTTAACGCCCTTTTCTTCTCTCCTCCCAGAAAATCGAATAACTCTTTTTTTTTTTTTTCCTCCTAAGTGGGGTATATTGGTTGCACATATCTCAGCAAGCCATTTGAGCAAATCCACTAACAAAGATAGCATCAGTGTCAAGCGTGGGGGGTGAAAGTCTCTTTTCAAAGCCATTCAGTCTGCCTGCACTGGGTTTCTCGCAGGCATGCACATGCCTGCAGGCACCGCTCACAGAGTACCAGAGCAGAGCCAGCACCCCCAATACACACTGCCAAAAATAGACTGCAGGAACATGCTGAATACCACATGGCAGAGCTGGGTTAAAGTCAGGAGCAGTGTGGTTTTCCTCGATACACAATCCGTGAGAAGCAGGGCTGGGGAGATACTGTTCTACTCTGAAGCAATGTGCTACCTGTGAATTGCCTGGGAAAGCATCTTACCTGTTTGGGATGGAGTATCCCTCTGTCTCTGCTGAGTTTCCAGCAGCATGCTTAGCCTCTAATTTGAGCAAGAAAAAATACAGTCTGGCACACCAGCTTTGAAATACAGCCCACCCATCTATTATGCCAAAGCTAGTATTTATAGTTTCCCTCAAAAAAGGTCACCAAGTACTCTGCAGCACTGTAATATACACTGCACAGTGTGGGACTGTGTATCCACATGGAATAAGAGAAAACTCACTAAAATGGGAACTTAGTTCTATGCAGAACTGTATTTCTGCAACTCACAAAACCTTCCCTAAAGCTATGGATTTCTTCTGTCTCACATTAAGCAATCAGAAGTCCTCTTGATCTCCTGCGATGTCCTCTACAACCCAACCACCCTGCTGGAGCTTACAACTCATAACAAAGTCCAATGAAGCCCTTGTGATGTCAGGACTTTAAAAAGCTACATGAAGAGTAAATTTTCTAGCACCACTTGAAGAGGAAAACAGTCTTCCTTGGTATTTTAATACCTACATGAACACAGCTAGCAACACATGGACTGCAGGCTGTGTGCATGGCCTCACAAGCTAGCTGAAAAAAATTGGTGTTTAATATAAAAAAATTTAAAACCTTGAATTTAAAGGGTTGAAAATGCCAACAGTAATTTCTTAGAACAGTTCAAAATTTCAATTCAGAAAACGCAATTTGCCTTTCACTGTGACTTAAAAAAATATTTCGATGCACTTCTCCACAACGCTTTCACCACTGTGCAAAATGTTCATCATCATCATATTCACTTTTCTCCTGTAGCAAGTTAAGACATGGAGTACCCCTGGCCAGCTAGCCCAGAAAGCACTTCCTTATTAAAACCTTTGGTCCAACCCATTAAAATGCATGAAAGTGAAGATCTACCTCAGATCATGTTTTATTGTCCATAGATGGAATGAACACTGGCCTTGGACTAGATAACAGAAATGGTGGTAAGACTCCACCATGCTTCCTACCACATCCATGTCCTGTTGGGATGGTGATGGAGCTCAGCCTCATGTTTCTAAGCTCTTCTGGGGACAGAATGACATGGTCTGTCTATGCTGAATTTCCCAAATATTCCCCAACTCCTGCAGACCTTTGCCCACCTACACCCCCTGCACTGGACCTTGTGACCCCCCCCAGGAAGAACAGTCACTTCCCAATTAATCTTGCTTAGAGAGACCCTTTTCAATTAAACACCAGTGGTTTTTTTCAGTGTCTGGTACCAATCAGGCCCTTTTACTTTGAGAAGCAAGGTCAGAAGAGGAGAAGGGCTCTGAGCCACAACTCACTATTTCTGACCATAGGTGGCTGCTGTGTGGCTTCTTTGGTTCCTCTGGAAGAAAATTGCTGTAACTAAGTGTTAGAAGTTTGATGAGGAAACCTTGCCTCTCAGTGGAGGTAAGAGTCTTCAATGGCCTCTTTCTCTCATGTTTTGACAATGCACCAAATTTACAACATGAATTGGAAATTTTTAATGTTTCTGTTCCCTTTAAAGGCAAGAAAAGAGCTTTTCAGGAAAAAAAATTACTGTAGTCCCCAGACATTCAAAATGCAGATGGAGGAATAATTTTTACTAGTTTCCTTCCAGCAAGCAGCTTGTGTCAATGGTGTTTCTGAAGAAAAAAAGGATTACAGAAAATTAAATAGATATTAATTTAGATTAAAAATAGGTATTAGCTGTTGTAACATGGGAAACCCAGCCCTAACTTGCTGCCTGTTAGCTGGCTGACTTATCACGCTTATTTAGGTAATTATGCTGGAAAAAGTGGCTGCAGAAAGGGTCTTGCTTTCTTCTTTCTTTGGTGTTTTGTTTTGGTTTTTTTTAATGTTCTCACTTTGGAGGCATTTTCAGAGCTTTTTTCTCAGCAACTAGGAAAGGGGTTCCCAAAACTTTGGAAAAGAAAACATGGATGAGGGCCTGCCTAATTCATGGATACCAGGAGTAACAGTTCTTCACACATGGTGACTTTTGAAAACAGCTGTCCACCTGAAGAAATCCATGACTTTGTACCCCAACGCCCTTTCATTTTGCAGGACCCATGACAGAGCAGTGTGACAAGCTGGGCTGTCACCAGCTCCTCAGCAACAAGAAGACTTGTGAAATTTTTTAACTGCTCTTAGAAATAAATCTCCTCTCTGGTTTCTCTTCTGTCTTTTGAAGTTCCTTTCCTCAGTCTGAAAAGTCAAGTTCCCTTTTTATTTCAATATATTGATCTCAACCTAGGAAGCATGGCAGGGAGGATGGATGGTGATATAGCATCATGACACTTATCAATTTTCCAGATTTGGTGCAGAAGTGTAAAGAAGAGAAGACTACTAACAGTCTCTGACACCCTTGCTATCATACACAACTTAATCTTCAAGTGTGATCTTTGTATGAATTTGACAGAAGGTCCAACAAAATTTCATAATGATGAACATACAAATAATTGGAATATGTTTAAAATTTCCCAGTAGTTCCAACAGAAAAGTAACTTATCAAAAGCAGTCTTTTCACCAAAATGTGTGAATCTTGGGGTTAAAAAAAAAAAATCAGTTCCAAGCTAGCATTTATGGTCAAAATAGGTTTCCCACCAGGGTTATTGCTCCTAGCAGCAGCCAGCTCTTAGGTATGCTCCTGTCAGTCTATCCCAAGCTTTCTGTAGGAGCTGTTCCAAAATGTTTCAATAATTAAGCATTCTGTGAAGCAAGAATTTATACCTTTTATACCATTATTTTATATTTAATGTATGCCATGTAAGGACTGTAATCAATGGACCATGAACTCAGCTTTTCTTTAACCCAGCCACTTCACCACAGAAAGAGCCACATTAGAAGGAGAAATGACCCAAAAGCTAAAGCATCTGTTTAGGATACAGAGATTTGACATTCAAGTCCATGCCTACATAACACAGGAAAATTCAAAAAATGTTTGTTGCATCCCTAGATGGAGGATGATATTTTTCAAATGCAAAAATTTGCAAGGGATGGGAAAATGGATACGTCTCCACTGAATCTTTATGGCCAGACACAGACACTATATTCAATCATATCCTCCATCTGAAATGCAACATACACAACCGACAAGCCTGAGAACAAAAACTTAGTGTACAAAAAACTTAGTGCGTCCATCGTCAGGTCAGAGCTCACTTTGCTAATTAACACCATGTTTGCACCCAGGGACTCTCTCACAGCCTTTCCTGTGTGATTTGTTATCCCATATGATTGACAGTTTCTTTAATGGTCCTTATTTTATAATTAAATATCTTTTTACCTTTAATGATGTATTGGCATGGAGCGTATGTTACTGATTACAAATCTGGCTGTATTTAATAGGCATACAAAGATTTGGTTTTGGTAAAATGCAATGAGCTTCCAGCCCCATCTGTTGGTGTAAGATATGTTATTTAAGTGAAATTGAAGAGCCATCATAAATGCCAAGAATGGAAGAACTCATAGTGAAGGAATACATGATCATCTCAGAGACTATCTCTGTAATTCTTCAAACTGATCAAAACTTATACCATCAAACAAAATAATGAGAATTATTGTTTGGTTTGAGGGAGAAAAGAGAGGAAAGGATAGCTTTCAGTTGGGTATTTAAGGCCAAAGGTGATTCTTTCAAGCAAACATTTGTCTGAAGTTATACGTCTCCAGATTTTATTTGTAAAGGGATCACAGATATAGATGGGTGAAACCAAAGGCATTAATCAGTGTACAGAAATGAAAAGGTAGCTACCATGCTGGGCAGGAGTGGCTCCTGGAGGAAATTAGGGAAAAAAATAGACTTTCTTTCTGGTTCTTCACCTGGTGAAATCAGGAAGCAGATTAATTTGAGTTGTTTATAAGAAGCTAAATGGAACACTGAGTTAGCTTCAGGTTTTGTTTGTTTGCTTGGATTTTTTTCTTCCACATGAAACAGAAGTAACAGAAGTATAAGAGATATTTTAAGATTTTCCCAAAGTCCAAAAGTGACAAATCAGATGAGTTAAGACAACTAGGTAGAAACTGTAAAAGTCCAGTGCCACCATATTGATGGCACATTCAAATACGGGAGCACCTCAGCCATCCATTCTGTTCAGTGAGCACAATGTACTTGTATTAAGCCTGGAAAACTTCTGAGAAATAAATACCGTTACCTCTAAGACAAAATGTAAAAGCTTGACACAAAGACATCAAGCAGATCACCCAAGGATGGAGTAGCGGATGTGAATGAAACCAAGCTCCACAGAAAACCAGCAGGTCATTTCCCTAGACTTTCCTAGGAAAACAGCAGGATGATTTGTCTCAGGAGAGCAAGAGAGACATATAGACTGACATAGTCATGGACTAGTTATAACAGGCTGTTTTAAAAAGAACTGTTACACAAAGATTCTATTTGATGGATTAAAGCTGCATTTATTACTTTTTAGTACAGAAAAAAAGATCAGACAAAGTCAGGCTGCATACCAATTGCACCTCAGTTGTGATGTCCAGTACCCAGTGATGATGTTTGCCACATTAATTTTCAGTATGATTTGGAGTTCTAATAACAAAATCAGGTACCTTATAAACTGATAGCCTAGAGACTGCCTCGCTCTTACACCAGATAAACTAAACTACTTGAAGAAAAAAGGAAGCCTGGGCTGCAGCTGGTTAGGAATGTTTGGTGAAGTAAATTAGATCCAGGCTTCATATCGAGGTTGTAGATGCCCCATCTCTGGAAACATTCACGGCCATGTTGGACTGGGCTCTGAGCAACCTGATCCAGTTGAAGGTGGTTATTGCAGGAGGGTTGGACTAGAAGACCTTTAAAGGTCCCTTCCAACCCAAACCATTGTATGATTCTATGCTTCTATAGCTTTTCTTAATCTTTTTCTAGAATATCCATTTCCATACGTGACACTTGCATCTTGCTCCTAAGGTGTACAGGAGAGCACTATACTCTTTGCTGCTCTCTTGTCACAGTGATCTGTTGTCCTGGAGGACAGCAGAGGCCACATCATGGAGACAATGTCAATAGCTGACATACACACATGTCCTGATACAATTTTGTAGTATTTCTAGCTCTTTCTCCATGCAGAGACTTCAAGAGTAGCAGCTCCTACTGCCATTCAAATAAATTTGTCCTCTGAAAAGTCTTATGTTGTATTTCTCCTCCAAATATCTACCTGTAAGCAGCATTCTGCCCTCTACTTATTTACCTAATTTCATCACCATCAAACATCTTCTGGTTTGCATTTTCAAAGCAGAATTTCATTCCAAAGGAACTTAAAAGTTCTTCAGGGAAAACTACTGAAACTAACCTCCTTTGCAAAATGACCTGCCCAAGATTTAATCTTCCTCTGTTACAATTACTTGTGTTTCATGAGAAAAAACTCATAAAATTGTTATAATTGATGCTAGTTCAGACCACACATTAATTAAAAAATGAAGGAATACTTCTATTAATACCGCTTTTGTAATGCAATGTCTGTCTCCCAAAATGAACTGCAAGCAGCTAAAAACAGCAAAATGTAAAACCTTTGGGGCAAGTATTGCCTCTGAAGTATAAACAGTTTCAGGTTTTTATTCATACACAAAATTTCTCTGTTCTAACCTCTTTCTGTTTATAGGCAGGGAGCCAATAGGAAATAGATTTTTAATTAAAATCCTTGGAATTCATGCAGGCAAGCTATTTATTAATATCACCATTTTTTAGACATTGAGTTAGCTCAAGGATACCACTGTTCAAGCTTTATCACCGTAACTTTTAAGTCTTCTGTTTGCATTTAGCTCTTTCAACCATTTCCAAACTTATAAGCTAATGAGAATTGTTTTATTAGTTGCGAATTAAGGTGCCCACAGAAATATATTGTCTTAAAGGGTCTAATTCTTTTCATACTTCTGAAGAGTTTCTTTTTTTCCTAATCCATTTCTTTTATGTGTGGCAATTACACAATTGCTTATTCAGTTGT
>VZTL01031109.1:2935-17612 GCA_013400535.1 Scopus umbretta
TGAAGCTGATACGTTGTCAAGGGCTGAAAGAAATGCACATCTACAAATGAGAAAACTTGAGAAAGCTGTGAGAACTCCTGATTTTGAGATGTTAATTACAGAACCCTAAAGCTCCAAGATGCAGTACAACTCCAGGTAACAGGAAGATGAGTAAATGGAAGCATGCCAAGATGATATGTCTTTTAGGAGAACGACAGGAGAAAGGAGCACCAGGAATAGTGTGGTAATGCTGCTGCATGCTGATCTTGCTCATGTGTTTGTCAGAATCTGACAAGCAGTCAGAAGAAGAGTCTCTACACCATAGTGCTTTACACGAGGAGATACCCTGCTGCCAAGGGGAATCCATCTCCTAGCATGGAGATGACTGTACCAGCACAACTGAGTACAGATCAGGGGTACACATCCACTAGGTGGACACTTCAGCACTGACCTTTCTAAGAGGCTTCTGAAATAGACACAGAGAGTAAGCAAATGCTCGAATTGGCCTGTTAACATGAAGTTGGAGGGTAGGCTGGCACAAGTATCAATACCCAGTTTGACAAGAATAGTGCTAAGGCTGCTATTTGATGAATTAAGACTACTGGATAAGGAGAGGAAGACATTTGGAATATCTGGCCACATGGTGCTATGCAGAAGAGAATTGTCTTATTTTGTCACTGGCTGTGCAAGGCCCCACAGCAGCTGTATGGACTAGGGAAATCTCAGATCAAACGGTTAAGTCTAGAGTTGAAAAGGGAGATGGATCCTTCATAGGCGTCGTCTTAGTTAGTCTTCCCAAGAGTAAACCGTCCACATCCTGTTGTAGACAATGAAGGCAGAGCGAAGCACTCACTGTGTGTGATCTGGCAACAGGAGCAGTGTACAGGTGTAGGGGTAGGAGACCTTTGTAGACCTTTGTGAACAAGAACTGAAGCCTGAAGGAAGAGACAGTGAGGGCAGCTTCTCAAGCACATGACTGGCAAACTGCAAGCCTGGAATGTCAGTCATTTAGAGGCAAAATCTTGCACTGGCAAGTGTTGCAAGATTAAGGAGTTTTTTGGCAAAGGCAGCAAAATCCAGACAAAGCAAAAAATGAACAGCAAGAACTACAGTGAAAAACCAAGCAATGAGGAAAATTCTTATTAAGTAGGGTGGTTGAGAGGAACTGAAATGGCAGTAGGCCTGCTCCTGCTTTCACGCAATGCAAGGAGGTGAGGAGAAGCCTAGTGTACACTGTTTATAGACATTGCATAGAAAGAGACTTTCAAGTCCCACATTGCAGGATTTTGGTATACCCACTGTCAGATGAAATGTGTTTATTGTAAGAACAATTTCATTTCCTTACTGTACATTATTTTTCATTAAGTGTCTATTGCAGGCTAGAACATAGGAACTCACAATGAGCAGTTAGGTGGCTGTTTGGCCATAACTAGTCATAAATAGCTTATGATTGAAACAGTTGTTTGCAAATCATGATTTCTGGGCTAGTAAGTGATAACAATATTCTTTTCAATATAACAACAAAAACAACACGCTTGGCAAAACTCGGAAAACTTATTGTAAGAGCTCAGATGAGTAACCCAAAAGAATTAAAAACACTTGAGAAAATACTTAATTCAGGTAACAGATACTCATCAATATCCTGGGAAATTGAGACATTCTATTTGGTTTTGATAGGGCAGTATGAATTGTACATTGGTTAATTTGTAAATATACAAGCAAATTCCAGCTCAGGATGACCACAAATGAAATTCCCCAAATAGGATATGAGCAAGCTGATGAGACACACCAAAACAAGCAACCTAAAACTGCCAGATCAGAACCAGAGGAACAGGTGAGAAATAAGCAGTAGCCAGTTGTTACTGTCCCTACTCACCTAGGTATCTGATTTTTTTTTATTTTTTTTTTAATCTTCCTGTGAAGTGATTTACAACAGGCCTCATTTTCTTCCTGATCTTAATGGACAGTTTCCATTACCCTTGGCCTTTCAAGACCTTTGCTAATGGTCAAGCCTGGCAATGTTTCTTGGCAACTGCAGGCTTCTTTTTGTCCTTCAGTGACGTGTGGGTTCACGCTCCTGTATGGCTAGGAATAAAGAGTATACTTCCTTGCATGTTGACCTGACACTGCCCTCCCCTTATGTCATGGCAGTCTAATGAGGCTTGCTCCCAAATTTCGAAAGGAAAGACTGTACACTGTTGCAAAGAGACTTTATTTTTTCTTTGCTGTTTCATCTGGTGATACCAAAGGGAAGTTTGATACTATGAAGATGATCTTACTTGTGCTTTGTCAGCCTTAGTGGCAGAGGAGTAAACAGCCTGAAGTACTGTTCTTCTCTCTGAATATCTAGATATAGAAGATGCATCTTCCTGTTGGATCACCTCAGCTGTTCACCAATGCATCCAGAACTCTCTAGGACAATCCAGATGTTTGTTGAGAGTACCTCTTTCAAAGGAAACTTTCAGATTAAGGAATAATGATGTCCACCATTTTCTTAAAGATTCCTCAACCCAAATTATGCTCCCTCAGAACCTTCTTGATGATTCCAAAGAAAAAGCAATTGTTCTGTATGTCCCACCATCTGCATTAGCCTGCCCTTTGTTTTTCCTGTCTGAACAGTCTGTAGGTTAGGGCTCACTCATATCCTCAGGTGGTTCAGGGTTGTTCTCCCATGAAGTTCCTCTACGAAAGATTCTGGAGGTACAAAGTACACAGAAAACACTTGCCTTTACCTTTGAACACCCATATGGGTAGTCACAACACTGCCATTGTGCAGTATGTTACAAGCAAAAGGGAGTAAGGTCCTGCTGCTACTCATTAGAGAGTCATTGGAACTAGGGATGTTAGGTGTTGCCCATGACACTGGTTTCTGGACAGTTCGTCTACTCCAATCCATCTCACCTTTTCCTACAGGGAAATAACATTCTCTTAATCAGTTGATTTCTGCTGCCACCACCTCTCCCCTGAGTCCTGTCCCTAGCAGTAAGCTTTCTGTTTTGTCTTCCTATTTGAGTACTTAGATCTTGACTTTCTTAGGATTTCTTGAAGCTGAGAGACATTCTGAGTATTTCTGAAAGAACTCCCCGCTGGTTGATTTCACTGGTGCCTTCCAGTTGATAACTCTGTTTTTATAGACTCCTGAAGGGTTGATTTTATTTTTTTTTTTTCTTTTTTTTTAACATATACCCCAGTCTGTGAGCTGGTTCCTCAGTAGTTTTTTAAATATTACACATCGGGTGCTCATGGACCCTCTCATTGGATTGTTGGTTCCATTTTTTTCTTACCTCCTGTGATTTCTTACCACCTTGAAATTTGGGTGTTTGTGGCTGGCATTCCATGTAGTATTTGCTTTCTGACTCTCTGGAGTTAAGCTCATCCTGAAGGGATCAGTTGTTTTGGTTAGGTTTTCTGCTGATGTTTTTTTTTGTTTTTGTTTTTTGGGGATGTTTGGGGGGTTTTGGGTTTTTTTGTCAGTTGGGGTTTTTGTTTGTTTGTTTGGGGGTTTTTGTTTGGTTTTTGTTTTTTTTTTTAACCCAAGGTTGTTGCTATAATATTCTTTCCAAAGCCTCATGCCACTTGGGCTGACTCTGTATTTCATAGCTTAGGTGTCTGGAGGACCCTTTCTTTTTAACTCTACAAGTCCAGGTCCTTTTTGCAATTCTCCCAATGCAATAATTCTCTCCAGTAAAGATCCAGGAGTTCTGATAACTACATGCAATGTCTATCCACTGTTACAAAGCCTTGAAGGTTTTCCAGTGATGGGCTGAGTCCATCAAACCAGTGATCAAGTGATGTTGGTAGCTGAGCTACTCAGTGTTGTCATTTTGCATGTTTGCTTTAGACCACGTAGTCTTTTGATGATACATTCACTTCAGCATCCAGAGTTTTGGTAGGGCATCTACCAAAGATGCTAGTGCCTACTTCGGTAGGCACTTCTTGACTGATGAAATTCTTATGTCATTCACAAAGTGGTGTTGTGTTGATATGAAATGGTGCCTTTTTGTGAAGAAATAAGGTTATTTACTACTAACCAGCTTTGATATGTGAAATCTTCAGGTAGCCTTTTTTTCCCCACAGGGATGGTGCCCTAACAAATAACAACTTTACTTTTGGAGTTAGTTTACCTGCTTATTTAAGAACAGAGTGCAAAGCTCACCCTTTTGTGAAAGACTTGACCTACTGTGATTAAGCAAGTTTAAAAAAAAAAAAACAACTAATAATCCTTAATATCTCTTATCAAGAACATTTTGTTTGCTTGCATGTAGCCTTATGCTGCTTCTTTTGTTCTTATTAATTTGTTATGCTAGACAAGTTGAAGACCAAAGTCAGCCCACTTCTCTGTCTTGGAAGAGAACTTCACTCTGTTTACCCAGTCCCCATTTTTGTGTCTAATCATGTATTCTAATTCGGTGAATTGCCTTAATGACAAGTAATATAAAAACATTGAAATGGCAACTTTAAAATCTACATTATCCATTTGAACATGCAGAATTGGTTTGTCAGACAGTAGAGTTGTATCACAGAATTTTATGCTGGGTTCCAAGGTTTGAAGGGAAAATAATTAATGATTTTTATCATAGTGATGACATGCTAACTTTTTTTTTAATGTAAATAGTGTAATATGTAAATCAAAATGTGCTCTCGCTTCTGCTTCAGTCAGTTGAGTTCTTTAATTTTGTTCTTGTTGAAAATAATACTACAAAAGATTAAGATATTGTATCTTTGTACACTCTCTTGCCTCATTTACCTAGAATGCTGTTCTTGCAGGAAGGATTTAAAATTTGTCAGTGACATTGAGAAGGAAATGAGAATGCTTGTGGAAGCTGTGAATAAGGTCAGTATTCAGATACTCTGTATGACTTATAATAAGAAACAGTTTTGTATAGTTTGGGGGGAGTTTTATGATACTAAACTTTATTAATACTAATAGTTATGAGTTGACACTAGATCTGTTTGGGCTCCAATAGAGTGCACATTTTAAATATAAATAGAACAACATTTTTAGGAGACATAGTAGTTCAGGATCACTTTGGTGACAGTCAAGCTTTGTTTAAAGATTCAACCAGTGCTAGACTTTAGTGTATAAATGGATTATCATTAATTTTTGGATCTCCATTAATAAAGTATTAATCATCAAAGATGGTGTTTAAAGGTTCAGACTTTGAAGAGGAAACCCTAGGTTCTTCTGATCCCTGTAGTGGAACTTGCTCACAAATTTATGGATACATACCTTCCTGCATTTGCCAGTGTGTGAGGTAGTCCCCCTCCTTCTATAAGGAGACTTGGATTCATCCACAGTTGTTTGGCAGACTCCAGTATACCTAGAGAGGTCGATACAACAGACACAATCATAGATTTTTCAGTGAAAGCAGAATTCTGCCTTCAGTCCTATCAGGTTAGCATACTCCTGGCTTGCTGCTGCACCATTCCTGACCTGGTATATGTGGTTCAAAGGACAGTGTAAACCATACTATCCTTAGTTGCTCTTAGCTCAAGAAAAGTTTAACCTTCTGTAGAAAGCATTAATTTCCTTCTTGCTACCCCTGAGGACAGTTATTTAACTTTATTCCTTCCTTTTATGTATGGTGTTTCTTAAACATTCTTTGTGCTTGTCCACCTGTCTAATGTTCTTGCCCATTGTTTTCCACATTGGAATGAAAGTCTAAAAGGAGGCCATCTGTGTCTAATTATGTTAAGACCTCTCCAACCTCAGACACTTGATAATGGACAGAGAACAGTTATTACCACCTAAAAATAATTTGCACAATATTTTGTTGGCTGTGGTTATCCTCTCTTACATACACCTTTATATACTGCCTTTATTATACACACATATGTATTTCTATATATATATGATAACTGCATATACCAGTGTATATGCCTATACTAATATCAAATTGAGATATGTAGTATATATTAAAAAAGGGCAACCACGGGTCTTGAATATGCAATATGCAATGTATTAGCAATATCAAATATGACAGAACAAGAGAACCAAAGAGCTCAAGAGCATCTCCAATGCTTTAGTTCTCAGCAGTAACCATCTACTTGTTAAATAATGATCCTACAAAACAGACAAATGGTGTCTGTTAAAGAGCACCTACATTGCAAAAGGGAATGAAAAAATGAAAAAAAAATCATCCTGCTCCTTAGGCTATTGGGAATTGCTATTTCATAAGGTACAATAAGTTCCCAGAAGTCAAATTATCTTTCAAAGGGGAAGAGATTTTTCTGAACACCAAAGGCAAGTGACACAAGCCTTGAAGCTTGGTATCCATATACTATAATGCAAATGCAGATAAGAAATCATTATTCTTTCATAAAGTCTTCAGTAGGCAAAACCAACAGTTACCTCAGGAGTTCCATGACAATCTCAATGTTCTGTCCCTAAAAAATCTATTTAATTACATAGTAACTTTCACAAGCTGTCAAATTCCTTCTTGAAATGCTTAGATTCCTGATCACCAGGTTTCTGTTTAGACACCCATTCTAGATCTGCATTATTCACATTTCTTTCAAACTTCATGTGTGTCTGCATGCGAGTCCATTTGGTAACAGTAGATTGACTTGTGCCCTGCTACCCGAGACTGTAGTTGTTTCACAGAATTGCAGAATGTTTGAGATTAGAAGGGTCCTCTGGAGGCCATCTTGTCTAACCCACCCTTCTCAAGCAGGGCCACCTAAAGGTTGCTGCACAGGACCACGTCTAGGTGGTTTTTGAGTATCTCCAAGGATGAAGAGACCACAACCTCCCTGGGCAACCTGCGCCAGTGCTTAGTCACCCTCACAGTAAAAAGAGTGTTTCCTGACATTCAGAGGAACCTCCCACGTTTCAGTTTGTGCCCGTTGCCTCTTGTCTTGTCACCGGGCACCATGGAAAAGAGCCTGTCTCAGTCATCTTTACACCTTTACACCCTCCCTCCAGGTGTTCATAGACATTGAGAATATCACCCCTGAGCCTTCTGTTCTGCAGGCTGAACAGTCCCAACACCCTCAGCCTTTCCTCAATGGAGAGATGCTCTAGTCCCTTAATCATCTTTGTGGTCCTTCACTGGTCCTCCAGTACGTCCACATCTCTCTTGTCCAGTTCTGGGCTCCCCAGTACACAGTATTGCAGGTGTGTCCTCACCAGTGCTGAGCAGAAGAGAAGGAGCACCTCCCTCAGCCCAGCAGCAATACTTTGCCTAATGCAGACTAGGATACCTGTACCCTTCTTTGCCGCATGGGCACATCACCGGTTCATGTCCAGCTTGGTGTCCACCAGGACCCCCAGGTCCTTTTCTGCCAGGCTGCTTGCCAGCTGGGTGGCCCCCAGCATATACTGGTGTGTGGGGTTGTTCCTAACCAGGTGCGGGACTTTGCACTTCTCCGTGCTGAATGTCCCGAGGTTTCTGTCAGCCTATTTCTGCAGCCTGCCAAGCTCGTGCTGGATGGCAGCACACCCCTCTGTCCTATCAGCCACTCCTCCCAACTTTGTGTCATCGGCAAACTCACTGAGGTGAGGGTATGCTCTGTCCCATGATTCAAATCACTAATGAAGAACATGAAATGAACATCATGAAGATGTTAAACAGGACTGGACCAAGTATGCAGCCCCCCTTCCCTCCCCGCAGGTTACGCTGCTAGTTACCAGTCTCCAACTAGAGTTTGCGCGGCTCATCACCACCCTCGGGGCCCGGCCATTCAGCCAGTTTCCAATGCACCTCACTGTCTGTTCATCCAGCCCCCACAGCAACAGCTTGCAGAGCTATGAGGCTCTTATGGGAGACAGTGTCAGAGACCTTACTGAAGGCCTGGCAGGCACTAGCCACTGCTCTCCCCTCATCTACCAGCCACATCAGTTCATCGTAGAAGTTTACCAAGTTGGTCAAGCATGACCAGCTTCCCCTTGGTGAAGCCATGCTGACTACTCTCAAGGAATTTCTTGTCCTTCATGTGCCTGGAAATGGTTTCCAGGATAAGCTGCTTCACCACCCTCCCAGGGATCAAGGTGAGGCTGACCAGCCTGTTGCTCCATGTGTTCTCCTTGCCTGTCTTGAAGAGAGTTGACAGGATGTGTGGAGGCCATGCTCTTTTCCTTCAAAATGGTGGTGTGTATGGTGTAAAAGGGAACATGTCCCTTGCACAGTAAAGTTAATGTGCTCTCTCACTCAATTCTTCTTGCATACATTTTCTTTTAATTTTTGGAAGCCTCAGAGGCTTTATTTTCTCCCTTGTAAGAGTCATGTTTCATCTTGCAACCTACAAGGATTTATGTTGGCTTGGGCATGTCTTTGTACCTGGTAAGCGTTACCACTGTTGCTCATTCAGGCCTATATCCAGTCTGACCAGGTCAACTCCCCCTTTTTATGTAGCCAAAGATTGGATTAATATATTTGACATTATGCAAGGAGACTGTTTTTAGTTGTTCTTCTGCCATGATCCCCAAGTCCTCCTTTATGCTCGACTCCATGTTTAGGTGTTTGTTTATCATGACTCCTAAATCCTTTCTGACTAAGGATGTGGCTTATTTTCTTTGCCTCTAGATGTAGAGCTTTACTTGTATTTTGCATGCTAGTCTATCAGGCATGCAGATAGCTCTGCCTTTATCAGTACTATGTCTTTCATGCTGATTACTGTTACTTAGGCTTCCACATTTCACTTCAACTTTTTTATTTTTTGCACTGTGCTCTTTGGAGATGCCAACTTCATCTTAACTGAATAAATGAGTAATATAAAGGATTTTGATACTTGCAGGTTTTAGCATTAATATGGTTTGGCTGTATCTATCATTATATGACTTTGGCCTCATGAACATCTGTTCCCCTAGACTCATCAGTATGTGCTCATCTAGCATAGCAGAGTTGTCATTGATATATGTAAGCAGACAAGACAGGAAACATTTTTATCATCCAGCTCTGCATATGGACAGAAATTCTGATGTTTTTCTGAGTGGAATCATCACCACTTTTTTAAAGCAAGAGTTACCAGACATCATAAATAGGTACAGAATCTGTAGAGTTTTCTTCATTCAAATGTTTGTCTATATGCTGGAAGTGTTGTAATAGGTGGTTTATTACTGTTTATTGCTAAGTAAAGATTACATCCTGACAGCATGTGATTACCCTGAAGATTTATGGAAATGGTTGACCACAGTTTCTGGTCCAGTTACTATTCATAACTTAGCTATTTTACAGTCTAAGAGGAGACAGATACTAAGCCTCATACCTACAGGGTATGCAGGTATAATACCTACAGGGTAGCTACAGTGTACCTCTGATGTGTATCTTGCTCTGTTACATGTGGTTGTCTTCACATTAATTTAGGTGACCTTTTGTAAATCCACATTGACTACTCCCAGGAACCTTCTCCTTCGTGTACCTAAAAATGGCTTCTAAAAGGACCTGCTCTATGATTTTTTTCCCCAGGCTTTGAAGTATAGCTGATCAACGTGTAGTTCTTGGGTTGGTTTTATTTTTTCTTTCCTTTTTTTTTTAACATAGTTGCAACCATTACTTTTTTCTAGTCACTGGGTTCCTACCCTATTCTCTACAGTCTTTCAGAGATGGTAGAGCGTGTGACATCGTCCTTCTCTCTCAGCACCCTTAAATGCACTGCCTGCAGTCCCAGGAGCTTGTATAGGTCAGGATTTCTCTAGAAATCCCTGACTCAAACTTACTTTACTATTGGTAGTTTGTCTTCCCTTTGAACCCTGTCTGTAGACTCAAAGACCTAGAAGACTTTGTTGGTTACAAGCAAGGCAAAAGCTGAAGCAGTGTCTTGAGTCCCTGAAGCAGACTGAAGCACTGAGTGTCTCATCCTCACCTGCATTTGCTGTTTCAAAGTAACCCAACCCATTAGGACAGGGCTCATAGGGCTATGCTTTTTTGTTTGTTCTTTTACTGTTTATATAGCAATTGGTGTTTAATCAAGCATTATCAGTCTTTGTTAACTGAAATTAAAACTGTACAATTCTGGTTTTAGTTAATAAAATGCCTATTGATGCCATTACATGGCAGATTTTGCAATAAATAGCTTCTTTGAAAGAGGGAAGTGATAAATAAATCTGGCACCTTTGTAGCTGTCTGCAATATGTGTATTGCAAAGCCAGTCTGAAAAATAAAATTAGATCTGAATCAAAATTGGTAGATCATACTGAAAAGTAAGAATTCAGAAAAAAAATTCATTTCATACTGCTTCTTTGGGATCTATGTAGAATGGATACATTCAGGATTTGTATTTCAAACTTGAGGGGTGTGTGTGTGTGTACTTTGAGGTGATGGAAACTACAGAGAAAATGTAATTTAACTTTGGGGAAATAAATGGACATTTTTAGATGAGTTTTCTGTCAGTACTGTGGTTTTAGCAATTTGTGGTACTAATTTTGTCATAGTGGCAAAATTTTAGAGGTAAAAGCACCTTCTTTTTTCTTCCCCCTGACCCCCCTGAAGGAAAACTTCACCTTTTATCCTTTTTTTTTAATTACTATTTTTAACCTTTTCTCTTGAATTCAGGGCAAGCATACAAAGAAGAGCCATTGTTACCCACCAATGAACAGAGATCACCGCAGAATCATCCATGAATTAGCTCAGGTTTATGGCATTGAAAGTGTGAGCTATGACAACGAACCAAAGCGTAATGTTGTTATCACTGCAGTGAAGTACGTAATTCATTATTGTTTTTGAATCTATTAACTGTAGTTTAAATAATTGGATGTTTTTATCATTTACTTGAATGAGTTTATTTACAATGCAATTTGCAACATGCAGTAACTTCCAGTAGAAATTTTTTTAAAGCTGTTTTTAAATTGATAATTTCATAGGCTTCTATTTCTACTAGTCAAGTAAATCTTCAAGAGAAGAAAACCCAATTAGAAATAAAAAAGCTAAGCAAAGATTTTGCAAGGCTGTTTTCCATTCATCTTAGCAGTAACTTTTTGTCTTTTTGCCATCAGCTAAATTTGATAGAGGTATTGAAGATAGTAAATGTCATAAAATTTTATGAAAATTAATTACTGGGCTGAGAAGTCATACCTAAATTTCCACCTTCTTTGAAAAAATCTGGTATCGGAACTTACTTGTTCTCAATCTATCTGAGCCTGTCACAGAGTATACTCCTTCTTCAATGGACAAAGAGGGAGATGGAATTACTGCAAATTGTCGAGATTTCTAAGCTAAACCGTAAATATTTGGAGAAGACCTACATAAGGCAGTTCATATTAGAGAAGGAAGTAAAAGGAGTATAGCTGGGGGAAAAGCAAGGTGATTGCACTGGAAGCATAGTATGGGAAGACTTCCTAAATCAGGTATCAAGGGTTCCTTGATTACGCTGCTCACTGAGCAGCATATTTATTTTAGCACTGTCAAATTGTGGTTCTTTGACAACCAGTTGGTTTTAACTGTATATATTGACTGTAGTTATAAAAAAAAAAAACGTGTCACCTTCCATGCTGCTAGAGTGCCATGAACTGCTCCTGAGCCTGTTCATGGCTTTGTAGCTTAGCTACAATCCTGATTTCTTCCAAGAGACATGGAACACCACTTTGATACCCCTTTCTGATTCCATGAAACAATTTAAGATAATATTTTTGTTTCTAGTAAAGGAAGGTGAGAAAAGAGATCATATTTGAAAAAGTTTATTTAAGAAAAAGAAATAGATGGGGTGGGGGAGAAATTAGTGAAGAGGATAAAGTATCAGAGAAAGTAGCAGGACAGATAACTATGCTTTAAAAACAAAGACGTATCCTGTAACTTGAGAAAGGGAGACCTTCCACTATGATTTTAAGGGAGACTGCAATTGCACAGTTACTCTTTCCCTTGTGTTGTTCAGGGAACAGCGTACTGTGCAGAACACACATGCTGCTGTTTTACCTCTGCCAGTCTTACAGACGCCAAGTGGTCTACTAAGAATATTCTTCAGCTGCATAGTAGTGTTTCTTATTTCAGTGGATTCATTCATAGCTTCTTTTCATTGTCTTTTTATTTGCCACTTTTTCAAGACATAAAAAACATTGAAGCTTCAGACAAGTGGTAGCTTAAGTTCCAGGATGATACTTCTGAGTATTTCACAACAGCTTCTTCAAGTCCAGGAGTTAGTACTCACCAGAAGGTCCAAGCGGTTTGATTAATTTTGTTTCATCCTGTTCTCGGCGTTCCCCATGGATTTCTGTTGTGGGCTCCTCCAAGTATAGGTAATTCAAAATGATGCTAGGCAAAGAGACCATTCTTCCTCTTCACACCTCCCCCATTGTGTCATTGAAATGGTAACATTGCTATACATTTTGGTCAGAGGAGTGAGGAAGTCTCCTTGGTGCTAAGAAAGCTTCCTCCAACCAGAATTCTTCCTCTTCCAGATGTCTAGGAGCAAACACCACAAATCTGCTTTGCCCTCAGCCCCTGGCCCCATCATCATTCTACCACATCAGTAACAGTTGGCCATATTAGCTGCATTAGAATCAATGATGTACAGCACTGCCAATACCTAACCACATAGAGAGTGTTCCCACTATTGACTGTCAAGGTTGATCTGAAGACCCTGAGTGAATTGCTCCTTGCAAATGCCCTTTCTCTGTTCTTCCCTGTTGGTCATCTTTGCAGTCACCATCTTTTGAGCAGTTGCAATACCAGATTCCGTCTGAACCAGGTTCAAAGGTAATGTCCAAACTGTTGTGGTGAAAAGGGGAAGGGTTTCCTCTCCAAGTTGACACATGTGCTTCACTGTACCTGTTGGTGGTTTCTTGAAGTCTTCTACTCATATGAATTTCCTCCTCCTACGAATAACTCTGGATACCAGAGCCTTTCAAGGGGCGTCTGTCTGCTTGATGTTACGTAGTGACCAGTGTTTAAGCAGCTTGTATGGATGTGAGACATCCTGGAAGTGTTTTTGAGAACAGTCATCCCTGTAAGACCCGTCCTTTTCCTGTTCCTTTCAGGAAGAACAATAGGGTCAGTCCTTCCCCACAAACAAGGGGACTTTTCAGGAAGGTGACAGGGTTCATGCACATTGTTTTCACTGAGAAAACCACATCCTGCCACAGTCTCATCGATGTGTTCTCTATTATTCTTCTTCATCCAGAATTTTGTTTCCTTTCAATGAGGTCAGTCTGGAGACAGTTCAGGAGTGGTTACCTCGCTGCAGGCTACACAAGGCCAGCAGGAACAAAGACCTAAAGAAATAAAACCCCCTGTAACTATGTGGAACACCCATACCAGATCATGGCAGTTGCATCACAGAAGGCAAAAACTGTACATCCCAGTGGCGGGGTTGAAAGGAAAGTATATGCTCTGAGGAAGCAAAATTATTCTTTGGTTTCTTTCAGTTTTTTGGACACATTTCAGTACTTGTTCTCCAGGTACAAGATCATTTTATTTAAGTTAACTGTCTCTGCAGCCTGGAATAACATCACTTCCAATTTGACAGACATTCTGATGACTTCCTGAAGGTACTTTATTGCTTTAAGGACTTTGATTCTACCCTTTACTCTCTAGGAATTTTCTCTTCTGCCATGAGGAAAAAGCTGACCTTCTTCCCACGCCCTTTGCAATCACAAAGGCCCTTTCCAATGACTGCATCTCAACATCTCTAACCTCTAAGGCTTTTTGAGCAATTTAAGCACAAATAATGCTACAGGTCACCAGCCAAGGTGGTTTTAACAGCAGCCCTGCTCCAGAAAAGAGCTACATCTCTTTCCTTCAATCTTAACATCGTTTGCCCTGAGAATAGTATGTTTTGCCTCTTGACAGCTTATGACGTAGGGTAGGTGAAGTCTAGACATTCAGGAGATTGTTTGAAAGCCACTTGCTTCATTATTCCACCCAAACTGTATCAGCTTTTGGAGACACTTCTCACAAAAACCTGCTCTGTCTGAAAGCTGATGGATCATTATCGCAAGGCTACAGGGAGTCAGTTCTGGACAGATTAGTGGGCAAAGAATTTTGTAGTAGTTCATATCAAAACAGATCAATGCTGATCCATCCTGGAGTTATGAAAATTGAACTTCCAGTCCTGAAGGAGAAGATGAGTTTCAGTGCTGATTTCCACAATTCAGTTTTATACAACAGGCCATCCTGTCAGCACTACCAGTGCCTTATAGTCAGCAGATGGTTATTTATGTTCTCCTTGCTTTTCTCTGGGGTGCTGCTAAAAATTTGTTATCTCATTTTTGTTGCTTGGGGAAGGCAGTTGTCTTTTTTTCCCTTACTTTGAGAATAAATTAGTAGAATGAAGAACAGCAACTTTCATATCAAAATGTCCAAAGTACTTGCAAAGCCTTTTGGTTCCATCTCCATAGTTCTATTACAAACTGATGATAGATATCCATGATTTACACTAGCAGGAAGGGAAGGGTCTGCTTTCTTTTTCCTTTCTGGCAATTAATTAGTCAAGGTTCTTTTCCATTGTACACCTATTTATTTGAATTCAGTTGTTTATTTTTCTTCAGATGAGCTGAATATGATTGGCTGTTTTGGTTTTGTTGAGTTTCTTTTTGTTTTTTTTTGTGTGGGGTTTTTTGTTGTTGTTTTGGGGTTTTTTTACCAATAATCACAGAATTTTGGAGAGACTGGAGTCAATCTAGCATTGTCCTGTATATCACCAAGGTATACAGGAAGTGATGTATGTTTTGCTGGAGTGTCAGTTGGTGTAGATTTTTGTCTCTAAAGCTTCTGTGGTTTTATGGTTGGACAGTCTGCTGTATATCTCTTCTGCTTTTTTTTTTTTT
>VZTL01031125.1:1990-16183 GCA_013400535.1 Scopus umbretta
GTTGCGCGGAGCCGGCGGGCCAGCCTCCCGCCGGGGAAAGCGGGCCGCTCCCGTCACGGGTCGGGCAGCGCCAGGGGAGGACGATGCCCGCCCTGCGCCTGCCCCGGCTCCCTGAAGGCGCCTGGGAGCTGCTCGCTGCTTCCTCCGCGGGAAACTGTGGCGGACGGGCTCTGCCGTCGGGCGGGCGAGCGTTGCCCAGCACGGTGCTCGCTGCTGGGAGGGCACAGGTGCCTGCAGGCCGGTGAGGGTCACCCAGCTCAGGCTGCCCCGGGAGCTTCTGGGGGCTCCATCCTCGGAGACCTTGAAAAGCCCGGGCAGACGGCCCTGCTTGAGCAGGAGGGCTGGAGAAGTTGGCTTCCAGAGGTCCCTTCCAGCCGCATCCGCTCTGCGATCCTGTGTGCCTGGGGAAGGCCACCTTCCCCAACACCAGAAGTCCAGAACGTTCCAGTTTATGTCCCGACAAGAGCCACATGCACACCTAACTCGGCAAGCGCAGAGAGATACCGCACTGAACATGTAACCCGTGCGGCGTGCCTTGGTGTTTCTGGTTTAAACCTTACCCTCGGATTCCAGCAGGGACTGTTTCTTCAAATAAGGCAACTCCAGTAAAGTAGTGATTTCAAATAATATCGGACAGAGGCCGATCTACTGGTTCGGTTCTTTGACTTCCACTGCAGTTCCAGAAATGGCAATGGCATTTTTACAAAGATCAGTAAAAATAACATGGAGAATGTCGAGTCGTTAATCCTGGGTCACTGAACGGTTGCCAGTAGCAAACCTGAATCGCTAGCACTATGAGTTGTTTTCAGAGTCATGGTAAAGAAGCAAATGATCTGTAGCCAAGTGCTATGTTTCAGCTATTCGATTGTGGATATTTGCTACTTGCTATCTTGCTTTATTCAGAGAAAAAAAAGAAATGGCATTCTACATTTTGCCTTTTCTTGTCCGCAGCTGCCTGCATCTTTGTTTTTGTTTTCTAATGAGAAGTATGTACGGTTAGAGCAAAAATGCATGCTACAACAACGTTACGTGTTTACTTTCACTCGTTTCGCGCTGGCTATTACCACAGCCCTTTGATTCGGAGGGTTTGGTCGCTCTTGGAAATGCAGACGTTCCATTTCAACGACCACAGTCCAAAGAGAACATCTCGTGTATTCTGCAAGCTACAGGGTGTAGGCTTGGGATCATTTCGTGTGCGATGCAGCAAGTAATTCCTAAAATGGAAAGAAAATGCTTCTTACAGTCCTCATATTAAACGAGATGGAAATCATCACTGGAGTTACAGAGCCTAATCGGCAGTGCTCCTGGGCACCTGGTTTAGGCATTAAAACATAGGCAGGGATGATGCCGGGCCTCGGCAGGGTGATTTGAGGCACCTAGCTGTACAGAATGCAAAATTCCTGAGGCCTGTGATAGAGTCGGGAAGAGGAAGCCTGAAGTGACGCAGTCCTGGGCTGTGGTCCACGTGCTGCTTACGTGTTTTATCCAGTGTTTATGGGAAAATGTATAGGTAGTCTTGGAAATGCAAATCTTTTATCGTCTCCAGGCCCCTCTGCAACAAAGCTACACGAGTCTTACTTTCACTTGCGCTTTGCATCTTTGCATTACCTTTTTTTTACAGCGGCCCACTTCAGCAGAGTAAGTGGAGAGAAGCACCATCCCATTGGCTTGGCAACTTGGACAATTCAGAGAGATACAAGATCTAGGCATCGGACAGGCGCAGACCCACACGTGAATTTGCTAGCAAGGTTCTTGCCACTAGACCAGTACACCCGAGTACCTCTTCCAGTGTTGGTGGTGTGGGAAGCCGCTGTGTTTGTGTTCAGCTGCGTGCAAACTCGGTGTGCTTCAAACATGTCTGTGAGACCGGGCTTTTCTCACAACTGTGGTGGTGTGAAAAGTGCTTGTCTGTCTGCCTGTCTCAGATAGAATTTGTGTGGGAGGCAGTTCACCCAGCTGTCTAGGAAACTCTGAGCACTGCTTTGAAAATGTAAAAGGGAGGCTTTGGCTACAAAGAGCAAAAAGGAAAATAAATTCTAATTTTAAAAACAGGTGTGGATTAAGTGTCTGGTGTGATAGAGTGCTCACGTTGTAACTCGAGAGTGTAATCTAACAGCTTCTAATCCAGTGATCGCTCATTCCTGTGCTGATCTTGAAGCACATTTTCATGAACTTCAGTCAGATTATTGTATCTGTGTGATTAGGAACTTGCATATTTCTAGCATTGGCCACTTAAGAAATCAGATGAAGTTCCACCTGACATAACCAACCATAGTGCATTGCACACAATATTTTAGTTTGTTTTTTCCTTCTTGATAACAAATAAACTAAAAATGGGTAATTTCTTCTTCCTGCATTTGTTGTGTCATGTATTTTGGAATTTAGCTAGCTTTTGTGAGTAAAATGGAAATTAATCAATATATATGACCTGATGACACTGAGCTGATCAAGCATGCAAGCCTGAAAGATGTTTTTTTCTCTCTTCAAAAGCATGTAGTGTCTTAATTCTTGAAAGTGTCGCTATGTAAGCTCATGTCCATGCTTATGTAAAGTGAACTGATAATCCTTAATAAAACAGCAATCATAGTCCTCATAGCCGTGTTGTCTTGCTTATAAGATATTTAAATGCTCTTGCTTTTAGTATGATACAAATGTGACAAATTGACACCGACGAGAGCTGATGGTCATTGATTGCTATTTCCTATTAAATACAGAAAATCGGTAAACTGTAGGACTACTACACTGGCTTCCTCTAAAACATTATACCATACTTACAAAAAGTACATGTAATAGCATTTATCACATAGATAGCATTCTTGTACGTTAGAGTAATAAGACTGTGTATCATAAGAGGTTTCAGTAGCGCCCGTTTCAGGCAATGAGCAAACAGCAAGAACACCAGAGCGGTGGAATACTCGGCAAGTGTTAGCTGGGCCCTCCCGGAGCAGCTACTGTCACCCCCATCTGCTCGTCAAAAAGCTAAGCCAGGTTAAGTGAAAGAGCTTGTAATGAAGCGAAAGGCCAAAGGTGACCGAGTGTGCATCCTTAAAAGGCATACGCTCTCAGAAAGAGAGAAAAGGCTAGGACACGCAAGTTTCTGATGTAACTGCTGACTTCAGAAGAGTTACACGAGGCAGAAATGCGACTATATCCTGTTCACCATATTAGGCCAAGTTAGTAATGCGTGATCTACCTTCACACTCAGCTTCCTATTTAGTTAACATGAAACCTGCAGCAGTTAAATCACGTTACGTTAAGCCTGCCTTTGGTCCGCCGCCCTCTCTCCTTGTTTGCCGTGCAAAACTGGCTCAGGTTTGCCTCAGCTCTGCTCCTCCGGGCGCTTAATAGCACAGGCCAGTATGGCTCAAAGCTCTGGGATGAGGACTGTGGTCAACAAATCCAGTCCTTGGGCAGAACATTTTCCCGTCACCAAAGCTCATGTGTGCAACAGAAAGGCCTTTTGCAGGAGCTGCCTACTTCAGGCAAGGAATGATGGCTGCTCTTGCAGACGTATCTGAACTGACTTGAGGTAATGGTGAAGTCACACCAACATTGATCTCTGTGTGCTTGCAAAATCTTAAACAAAAAAAAAAAGGTTGCTTTAGGTGGTGAACGCTGGTGGCTGTAGGTGGCTGATTTAAAGCCACAGTCACACTGTTGACTGCAGTGCAGACCCCTCGCCTCCCCTGGGGGCTCAGCTGCGCGCTGAAAAAACTCCTCGAGGAATTACAGACTGTAAGCTTGAGGTGCAAGGTGCTCTGAGTAGTGAACACATTAAAATGCTCTACCAATAGGAGCGAGAAAGTAAAGAAATGTGACAGGTATTAGTCACATCATTTAGTACACTGAGGAAGGGCATGTTGATTCTTCCAGAATGAGGAAAAACATAGGAACTAGAACAGAACAGAAATAGAACAGAACAGAACAGAATAGAATAGAAATTACCTAAGGAATAAATAATTGCTAACAAGAGTAGAAAAATTTGGATATAATTAACCAAAAGAGAATTTGGCATGGATATACCCAACAAAAGTAGTCTCTTTCAAACATCTATAGATGCTGAAACAGTGCAGCACGTCTATATACATACATAAATACATATGTTTTTCTTGCTTGTCGCTAGCTTTAATAAAGATGTGAGGCTCCTAGCACATGACCTTGCGTATTCCAGTGCATCCCAGCTTCTTGACAAAGGGCAGCGCTGGAACCCTGGGGTGAAACTGCTCCCACTGCCTGCATGTGGCGAGTGATGAATAAGAAATGGGGCACCCGGATCTTTGCTTCATTTTCTTGAATGAGCTAGAAATAGGCAAAAAAAATCACCTTTTGGAACTTTTGCAATAGCCTGTTTGGATGGAGAGGGTTGGGTCTGAAAACAAACTGTTGCAAGGGAGGAGGTAAACTGGACGAGATTGTCTGCTCCAGCAGAGAGATGCATTTGCTGCCAGCAGACAAGGGCATAGTTGTATAAACAGTGCCGTGTAGGCGCTCCTAAAGTAACTTTTGCTGTATCTGGAAAGGAGGAGAGCTGTGAGTCCAGAGATAGATAGCAATCCACAGGATAAATATCTGGTTACCATATGGCTCAGGCCAGTATCAGCCACGACTGCATATACGGTGCAGGCTCCTTTTGCTTTTATGCTTTAAAGGCACAGAAAAAGAGCCTGTGACCAAATGGATGGCAAAAGCTCACAAAGTGATTTTAAATCAAATCAAAACAAAATTCCACTGGAATGCTGAAAGCTTCATACCTCAGTAAGGACAACTTCCGTGGCAAATACTGTTTTCCCACTGAAGCCACTTGGTGGGTACAGAAAACGTTAAGATGCCAGAAATTCTTCTTTTACCCTGGGAAAAAGCTTTTTATTTTCACTATCCCGGAGCTTAAAAATGGCCCAAGTACTTCTTGCCTGAAATCTTCAAAAACCCAAACAAACCCGGCTTTAAGTCAAAGAAAAACCATGGAAAAATTTAGCCTGAAAAAATGAAGGTTTCAGAGAGTTAGGAGTATGTTAAAGCAGAAGCTAAAAATTAATCCCCTGATGGTATCATCTATCAGGTTATAAACCAGCAGGGAATTATTTGTGTCCTTTTCTTTCCATTATAAGTAGAGTGATTAACATCATTATAGACCTCTTTGTAGATTAAACTATCATGAATCTAACTTTCTGCTCTGCTATTAATTTGTTAGCTATGAATCACCTACAAGAGTAAGAAGTTTTCTTCTTATTTCTCCAGTTCTTAACCCTAAGCGCTCTCTCCCAGAACAAATTTCTCCCACCCCACCTTACTCCTGCTTCCTCCACATACACGTATCACATTTCCTGTGGTTGGATTAGTTTTGCAGTCCTTGCTCAAATAGTTGTTCTTCTGAAGACAAAAGTTAAAAGCAAACTGGGCTGAGTTTAAGAGTAAACTAGCTTTGATTCTCCTGGCTTTGGTTTTATGTATGTTGTCCTAAATATCTACACTCCCTGTAAATGCTTTGCTCTGCTGAAGACTATGTCAAATCCATAAAAAGCCTTGGGAAATATCTCGGGCCTGGGAAATACTTAACAGTTTCAGGCTTTGACAGATAATTAACTTCTAAATGACACATTTCATAATTTTTCTGGAATAAACAGAGTGGGCTTCCTATGATCCTTCTCTGGGCAGAATGGCGGAAGTTGCGGTTCTTGACACTCGCAGCATAAAGTTTTGCAAGACAAGCTACAGACAACTTATTTTATATCATGAAGCTTCATGGGATTCTGTATAGCTTGTGTCTTAAATTTAGGGCACTCAAATGGCACTAAATATGCAGTTTTTAAAAAAACATGAGTTTCATATGACTATCTTCCAGATATTAAAAAAAAAATATTAAAATGTTTAGTCACCAACAAAAAATTAAAATTTACTGCAGCCACAGGAATTATAAATGAGTCAACTTAGTAGTTTTTGGTGGCTTTTAATAACGAAATCACAGAAGCTGAATTACTGATTTTGTTCACACTCAGGATATTTTCAAATTCTCTGTTAATCTCATGCCACTAGACAATTGACTGTTATTTTCCACCAACACTACCACTGTTGTCATGTTTGTAGAACTCTACTACTCTTTGAGCACAGTTGTAAGCTTTGAGAGAGTCTAGTTTTAGAGGACAGAAAGGATTTAAATTTTATATTTATTATAATTCTGCTTTCATTTGGCTGTAACAACCCAAAACCCACAAATGGAAGTGTTATAGGTGTGATCACAGACAGAAAACTACATGTACGAAAGTGTGAGCAAGCCCCTTCTCAGGTGTAGAATCAAAGTGTTAATCTCTTTCTTCTTCTCTCCCTCCCCTTCTGAAAGATAAAAGACACTGAACTTCCTACTTCTTGTTGCAAAATGCCATGTGGGTCTGTTGGGTAACTCCACTCTTAATACTTGGAAGGTGGCGATTCTCTATCAGTTTTACCCCATTATTATGCTGATTATTTCAAGTCAGCGGTACTGCCTTGAGCTGGTTCGAAATGGAGAAGCAGGCCCATAGACTCCTAATTTGATGAGAGCAAAAATAACCTGACAAAGGGATAAACTAAAGGCTGGGAACAGGCCTCTTGCTGAGATCCATTTCAAAAGCGTGTTAGACCCAAAGTAATAGCTTCTCGACGGTGAGGCAGAGGGAAGAAAAACATCTCAGCCTACTTGCCCACAGAGTCAAATACAGCGCACCCACCAGGACCGGAGAATGGCAGGATCGTCCTAAACTGGCTCTGAGCAAGCACTGGTGCCTGGCACAGATTAGGAGAGCTTCCAGCTTAGCCGACGGTGTGAGAAACTCTTTCTACAGCATGGAGCAGGATTTCAGCCCAGCAGAGAATCCGGCCCTGCAAACCCAGCGCAGTCTGCGCATAATGCAAAATCCACAGCAAACTCTGTTACTAGACCTGATGATGAATTGTGGTATTTCCCTCCAGGTGTAACTGTGTGTGGAGTATGCAAGACGGATGAGTGCGTGGATAAAAGGCATTGCTATGAGCTTGCAAAGATGGAGGAAGCAAATAGAAAGAAAAAAAAAATGCTTGGAAACACTCTAAAATATTTATATGAGCTTGTTGTTTTGTGTCTTACATTTCATCTGTAATCTCTTCTCCTTTCTGGAGTGACTGTGTCAGAGAGAATTTGTTTTAAACAGCAGAATTACATTTAAAATCCTCTGTTCAAACCTTGTGGCTGCAACCTCCCAAAAATTCATGTTTGCCCTTTTCTTCGCAGTAGATTTGTAATGACACTCCTAACATATCATAGTGCGCTATAAGGATAGATGAGGCTGCTCTGTAAAGCACTGGAATAAAAGAAGTACAACGTGATTGACTCATTCGTGGCTTGTGGCCATATGAATGCTTGCAAAATTGCTTCCGGCCGATGTACGAGCACCTTTACCATAGAAACAAGAGGTAGCATGGCCAGTAGAGCTGTCCCTCAAGAGTCTCATGAAATGAAAACATAGCTGTGAAAATATGTATGCAAAAGCAGCGTTTGTGAAGAGTTACATTATTACACCTCTGCTATCACTTACTCCTCTTTGTGTGCCAAACTTTGTTGAAGCAATGGAATAATTCAGGACTGGAGTCAGTGCTTTTAAACGCTATTGAAACTGCAAGTACTACGTCCAAATTATTATGGAGTTTGGGTTTGCTTTAATGAAAATGTCTTTTGTTTACCTTACCTTATGTAGTTCCCAGCACTCCTCTGCAGCGGCCATGCCATCGTTTTATGCTCCGATGAGAGCAGCAACATTATACTGCCTGCTCTGTAAAATCCCCACAGCAACTCAGACTATGTCCACACCACACTGGCAGACATGATGGTGTAATCCAGCTGGCTGAAGTCACAGTGGTTGCATCCTCTTACCCCAAGTCTGAGTTGCCTGCTAGCCCCAGGACGTAAGTCCGGAAGGTTGTCCTTTTGCCTGCATATGTGCCTGCAGAAAAGGGACCTACAACTCCGCACCTCCAGACTTACCCGAGCTCGTTTCTAGCCAGCTAGCTGAGGTACCCACAGTGGTGAAATCGCCCTCCACTAACCATCGTGTTACTTGCCCAGGCCCCAAAGCCCGTGTTGCCACAGCTTTGTGCAGCTGTTCTTCAGCCAGCTGGATTACGCCATCACATCTGCTGAACGCGGTGCGGACGTGGTCTGAATTGCTGTGGGCATTTTATGGCACAGGCGGCATAGTGTTGCTACCTTCCTATGTGTATAAAATGATGGCATGGCCACCGCAAAGGAGTGCTGGGAACTGCTTCAGATTGGATCAACACAAGACTTTTTTTAATGAAACAAACCCAGACTCCGTAATATGGATATGGTACTTGTAGTTTCAGTATTTTGAATATAGGAATTGCAAATAGAAATACATCCCATTACAAAAAAATCATGCAGTTATAACAGACAGTGGCCACTGATGTTATCTGCACTGCAGGTAAATATGGCAAGAATGTCTTGCGGCCAATATTTCTACTATTTGATGACCACATGATTATTTTTGGTTAGCTGTTACTGTTTCCTTCTTGACTCATTCCTAAAAGGCACTGAAACATCACAGTCTTATCACTCAGACAGCAGTTACTGCAACCATCTTTAAACCAGTTTTGCAAACCTGCATCCAGAGCATCTCCTACCAGAAGGGCTGTGTGCTCTGTGTCTTGCCAACTTGAAATCCCTCCTCTTCATTTGACGTGAGCTGTGCAACCCGGCCTTTCATTCAAGCTTGTTGTGACTGGACCAAGTCCGAGGGAGAACCATCTGCACTGGAGGTAACACCACAGCACGGCAAAATGAGGAAATAAACATCGCTCTTGTGCAGTGGGGGAGATGACCAGCTATTAGCTGCTGTTCTTCTCACCTGGGTGGAGGTTTTAATCCCTCCACCTCATCCCCGGCAGCCGGCAGATCATTTCACAGCAGTCATCTTTATAGCGTCTGTGTGAACGTGGTGGGGTGCCTTGTACTTCTGAGCACACGCTTTGTTACTGTCTTTGTCATGTCCTAATCAGGCTATTGCAAAACCCTGTAGGCAGACTCCCCAAAATGAGTCATGTCTGCTGGCATGGATGTCCGCAGGCCATCTCTCTTCTGCACGGAGGTGCGGAGTTGTGTAGGAAGCATGGGAGAAGACCACCCTGGCACAGCACAACAACGTATTTATTAAAGAGAATGCCTTAGTGGAACAGAGAGGAGCTAGCAGGTTGTTGTTTAGCTTCCAGGTAAAATTTCATGGGTTCATTGTGACCCCACAGGCCAGCCTGGCTTGCCATAGGGGCTGCCCCCCTGTGGAATACGTCCCCCCTTGCATCTGCAGAGAGTTTTGAAGCTGTGCTCTGGAAAGGTAGTCCCCCAGAGGGACTCGGGGCACTGGAACGTGATCTGCTCTGCACCTCCAGGTCCCCAGCCTTTCTTCGATTGTGGCACAGTCTGATTTGTCTGGTTTTAGACCCTGTCGTCTGCAAGACTTTTCCTGTATGTCAAATCCTACACTGGGAGAAGGAGCTGCATTACTCATACATCGTTTCAAAACTGTGGGTAAACTGGATGTTTCTTGCTCGCATAGACGTATGACTTCATCCTCTCTATCTTCCCAACTTCATGCACTAGCACGGCTAGATTTATAAGATGATCCTCTTTGCTTCAGAGGCAGATCCACGCTGCCTTATCACCAGCTGAACAAGTTCTGAACAAGTTCACCTGTTAAGTGGAATGATCAGTGTTTGTCGAAGTGGAGCAGCTATGTGGTATCTCTTGGTTTCCACCTGTCAGTAAATTAACTGCATTCAGTTTCAATAACTTGCCTTTTCTTAATATGTTACTTCATTTCTTGTTATTTAAACAAGAAAATAATTGGTTGGTATGGCAAAATTCAAACCCTCTAAAGCATAGTAGGCTGATACAACAATGCCTCAATATTGAATAAGTGAAAAATACTTTCCAGTCAATGACTCCTGAGTCTTCCACAGCACAGGTAACTGGGAATTTACTCAGGTCATTCATGAGGAAGTTGTCATTAGCAGTGTGCTCTTAATTGCTGAAACCCCCTGGCTTGCTGCTATTGTCCATAAAGGATAAAAAAAATCTCAGGCAGCCCAGTCCATTTCAAGCCCCACAATTCACATTTACTAAATTACTAGGACCAAATCTACATTCAGAAATTGTTCATCCTATTCTGTGTGCTTCTTCACTCTGTTTCCTAGCATCTCTTTCCAAGCCTGTATTGGACAAATCCTTACATGCAGACAATAACATCTGTAAGACTTATCTTGATTTTTTAAATGTTTATTCTCCTGTCATTGCTCAAAAAAACAAATCACAAAGCTATGTACAAATTGATACTGAGAAATGATAATGCAAATTTACACATCTTTCACACTCAGTAGCTCTTTCTGGTACTCTGTCCTTAGGATTTAATTAAATCTCTCTCAGAAAACAGAATTTGCTAGTACTTGACCTTTGTTTTCAGAGCCCCAAAACACAAAAGGCATTTAGAATCAGTGACAATGCACAAAACACAACACACTCCACTTAGCGCTCAGGGCAACACAATACTCATCCTTTATATGGAGAGATGCTGGGTTAAAAAAGGATTAAAATTAAGCCACAGTATTATTTTCTTGGTCATCTCCTGAAGAATCACGACCGCTGCTTCAAGCTGATTATACATTATGCTGTCCACCAGCACATGATGCCCAGTGCTACCGCTCAAGTAATCTCTTTTTCTCACTACATAAACTGTATCACCCTCCACTCTTTATTTGCCTTCACTGGCTTCCTTCCTGTCTCTTAACTCCTCACTTCAAGCTCCTCATCCTCTGCCTAAAGACCAAACATCATCTCCCCGCTCCCATTTCTGCTCCCGCTTCCCCTTCCTCCCAGCCTGGCTGCCCACAGCCCGCTTTGCTCCAGCAGCCTTTCTGCTTTTGTTTCCCAGCTGCTCTCTCCTGCATCCTTTTAGCTTCTCTTTACACCACTTATATCCCTTTCCTACCTGGCTTTTCACAGAGACACTTCGCACTTTTTCTTTCTTTTCTTACTCCAACTTCTTGCAGGATTGTTTTTTCTCTTCTTCACTTCGGCATTAATGGCAGAGATTAGGAGGATTTGTGATGAATAGTCACTAAAGAAAAAGTGCGTAAACTTTTAATTCTTGCAAAACTCATTGAAACGCATCTGAAAACTAACACACTCAGCTAAAATGAAAACTGGTGGAAAGCTAATTAAGAGAAAGCATGACGTTCAGTGGCCTTGAACTGTGTAGGAAAAGGTCACTGAATGAGAAGTTACGAAGAATAGTTTTACTTCTGGTCATGTCAACGAGGTACTGCAAGCCACACATTAAGTACATCCCTTGAATTAAGAGCAGTTTCAAGTCTGCAACTCTTCTTAGCCCTCGCAGGGAGGCCCGCAGTAGGAGGAAGGTACGCTCTTCCTATGGCTCCAGCCAGCCAGGCCCATAACATTTCCTCCTGTTACTCTCTTAGTCATTTACTGTCCCATGAGCTGCAAGGAAGCCCAGTCACAGCTTCTGTCCCACCCAGCGGTGGGCTACACCTCTCCTTGCTATTCGTGCAGCTGGGGAAAGCTCGTCTGCTTCCCTGAGCAAAAAACTGTTTTTCCTGTGTCTTCTAGAGCAGCGTCACTCTGCACAGCTCGCAGCCCCAGGGTTCACAGCTTGGCTTTTAGCTTAACGGAACCTGGGCATTGGTTTTTGGTTTTGTTTTTTTTTGATTTGCCATGGGAGTGGAAGAAGCAACAAATACAAGTTAATATATTTGAGGGAAATACTTGAAATTATTTAAATTATATTGTAACTGATGTTTTTGTCACTAGTATCCTGCAGAAGGATCGTCAGGTTTGCTTTGGCATTTTCAGAACCCCTGTGATATTGCTCACGGTTTACACTGCCGAGGGGCCTCCTAGACTTAGGGCTTCTGGGATCCCTGGTTCTGGCCCATATGGTACAAATCACATATTTTGAAGCCTTCTGTAGGAAAAGCAGATGTCCACAGCCGATGAGAGTGAGGAAGCCTGGGGTAGACGCACTCCACAGACAGGGTGGCACTGGTCCCATTTCCCTCCTCCCTGTTGGCTAAACTGGAAAAGACTATTTTTTTTTCAGAACTCGTAGGTCATTTACACAAATTCCCATAATCTCTTCACTAAATCTAAGGACTCGCTGTGGCCTTATATATATGTAGGTGTATATAGGGTGGAATCCACCTCTGCCTCTGCTGGGGCCTCTCCAGTGGCTGCGCTGGCATGTGTGAATCACTAAGGTGTTCCCGATTTCTGCGTGCTGTTTTAGCAGCTGCCAGGCAAGTTGCAGTGCTACAACCCCCTGCCCCGGGGACTCTCTCTTGCTCGTGGCCCTCTGCCGGGCTCTGCACAAGCAGGGGCCTGATTCCGCAGACGGATGAAGGAGGGAAAGGCAGATGTTCTCCCGAAGGAAAAAAAAAAAAAACAAAACAAAAAAAACCACGACAGCGAGACACATCCTGTACCGTGACTGCACATGCCTACAGAAAATGCTCCACATTACTCTGCTACAGAAGCTGCCTCTCCAGCTTGCTTTTCCTTTGATTTTCCTATGACCAGAAATAGCAAACAACAAATTGGGAATCAAAACCTGTACCCACCCCTGAAGCCCTCTGTATTCAACAGAAACCAGTAAAAGCTGTTTTTCTCCAGCATTTTTGCGGTAATCTATCAAGCTATTTCCAGATTGCTCGAACCAAGAATAGCCAGAGAATGTCAAGTCCTCCAGTACATGGCTGTACCCTTCATTTCTCTGGGAGATACGTTTCCAGGCAAGCATACAGGCCTCGACAGCTACATCAAATGTGCAAATCAAGAACTGTTACGTCCAAGAGGTAGATAAATTGCGCACACACACCCCCCCCCGCTGTGTGCAGAAACAGGCAATATTCTACAAGCCAGCTCCTCTGCTTCTTCCCATCACACACGCCAGTCACCCTTGTTTTCATTATTCTGTCTTTGTCCAGAGTTTTGACCTCTGATTGACTTTGAAGTTTACATACGAGGAAAAACAGTCAGGCAGCTGCTAAAACAAGGGAGGAGAGATCAAACGGTTCCAAAAGAATTAAAAACAAACAACTTTTATCTTTTTCTTTTGTGTTTACCAATACATTAACAGATCCAGATAGATGGAGAGATACACAAACGTGCATACATATATTTAAATGATAACATTAAAAAATTACATTAAAAGAATATTGTTTAGATTAGCGCAGCTGAACATTGAAGGATAAGGAAATTAGGAATATTAGGAAATACCAGATTAAGATTGCTATGCTAATTTATTTCTGCCACTGGGTGTGATTATCCTGTGTTGTACAGAATGAGGCATGCATCCTGTGGGAAAGTCTAAAATATGACCGCGTCGTGGAAGAGTTTGTAAGAAAACATATGCGCATGGGAGGGACAAAAAAGATTACCCAGAGAGTCTTAAATCTGCCATTTTCTAATGTATCAGGAACTGAGGCTGCATCTTAAATGACACTATTTTAACGACTGGGGCATAGGGAATCGGATGTCTTAGCTTGTTTCCTAGGGAGAAAAAAGCTAAAGGAGGGCAGCCCCCTGTGACATGCATGGAGCAGCACAGATTCTTGCCATTTAATCAGTAACACAACCTGTCATTGCAGGCATTTATTTCGTCAACTTTGGAGTGGAGGTATGACATCAGGCATAAATAGGAGTTATTTGGTCCAGATGCTGGAGCTGGAAGACCGATTAGTAGAAATTGGGTTTTGTTTCCTTTACCTTACTAAACCTTCCTAACCCTCTTTTCTATTAAATCTGGTCCAGAAATTTCATCCTGCTTCTGCTGTACAGTTTCTCTTAATGCTTCATAGACTATTACTGTTTCTGTGTCAGTGAGAACTCAAGTCTTTAAAATGATGATGTTGTCCAATTACTTTATTGGCAGACTGCCTTGACCTTTCCTGGAGAAACCAACAAGAGAAAAGCAGTGGTAGTTCCCAAAAGTTGCCATTTCAATGAATCTCACAGAAATTCACAGAACACAGGAAAAATTTTGTTTCTGAGATGAATGACCTTGACTTCCAAAGGTTTGCTGAAAGCAATAAAGACATTAAACTTCCCCAAAGATGTCAAATTTCCCAAATACCTAAAAAAAAATAAAAATCTACAGA
>VZTL01031129.1:1389-20762 GCA_013400535.1 Scopus umbretta
CAAAGCATAAATAAGGGTTTATATCTAAAATGGAAAGAGTTTGATATGATGTGCACAGAGAAATCAGCCTTTCCTAGCATCACTACCCATTCATGAAGTTGATTATCCTGTTGCTTTGAGAAACCTGAAGTTCTTAGCATGTTTCAGGAACTGTATGCCTGCAATGTCATGGAAATGAACCTAATTTATTTAAACAAAACTGCATTTTAAAAAGTACTTTTTTGACTCCTAACTGAGATTTTCATATCCACTGAATGTAACGATCCTTCCAGATACACATAACTACAAGCTCTTGGCTTTTAAATTAGGGATTTTTAAATGAATTTGAGAATCCAGAGGGTAGTTACATCACACTATAATGGGATTATAGCAGGGCAAGTTGTTATAGCATATAATAAAATTAATATATCATATTAGGATTTTTGCTGAGTGTCAATGTTTTACATTGGAGTAATGCTAAAATGTCATAGCAACACAAATATGACCCATTTAACTCAGTAAAAATGATGGCTCATATAGAAGAAAGATGTTACAATTCTTTTTGGAAGGATAAATCTCTTTGATACAGAGGTTTTTAGATTATTATGTTTTGCTCACCATAGATGCATCTCTCTGAAAAAGAAATGACATTAATCTGTTTGTCATCAGGCATGTTTTTTCCTGGTGATAGAAAGATGATTCTTATGGAAAACTCTGTGTTTATTTGCTTACTTCAGCTCTAGACCAGTCTATTATTATCTATCTGACCTTCATTTTTTAAACCAACTGCAATTGGTGGTTATCTGGAATACTTACTTGCTAATGCTTATTTAAAGGTCCCCTTTTCACTTTTTGTGCCCCTACTTGTTGCAAGAATTTGAATCTAAGTAGGATTACTGATTTGCAACTTCAGTCAATCCCTACCTTATCCCTCATCCCAATGACGGGCAAAGTAGGGAATTTAATGTGCTTAAAAAAAACATTTCTGAAGCAGACTGGATTTTAACTCTGTAGTGAAACTAAACATGGATTCTGAATATAGTCCTGCAGTCCTAATTCTGCAAAATGTGAGGCAAAAGTTTAAGTCACATTGAAAATGATGACTTAAGTCATGTCTTGAGTCAAATCAAAAGCTGTTTTCAATGCCAATTAAAGTTGTGAAAGGATTTCCCCTTCTTTTGGTTCCCATAAGTATGGTTTTGCCCTAGCTTAAGCAACACTTATCTAATTCTGCTAAGTGCATGAAAATTTAAGTTATCCATAGTCTATGATTCACACATGGGCAACTTTAAGTCAATCTGGAGTCTTGACAACAGAGGAACTATTTTTTTGGGGTGTATTATACCTCCAAGAAAGTTTGTAAATGATATCTAGGGGGTTTGTTTGTTTATATTTTCAATGAGAATGTAAAGCTTTCCTTGTCCCTAGAAGGACTGAGAATTGTCCCAAGTTGCAAATTGTTTAGCCTACTCCATTTTTCTAACGTATAGAGAAAACATTTATTATCTGAAGCAGCAGACTAAAGTATGGTAATTCTAGAAACAAGTACTTTTAGATGTGGAACTCTTATTTTACAGATTGTTTTTCACTGATACTTACTGTTATGATTAAATGCAGATTTATTTTTCCATTAAAAATGCCTTGTAGAAGATAAAGGACATCTTTCTTTAACTCACCATTATAACACAAAAGTCAGCAAAACAATATAATTCTAAGCAAGTGAGAAAAGGAAATACTCTGTGACAAATGAGAATTATTTTTTTTTTTGAGCCTAAATAGGTTACTTGATTTTTAATGGTGTATTGCTTAACAATCATAAGCTATTCAACTACCAATGGCTAATTTAAAAGAAAAGGAATGCAAGAGACCAAATGTAGCTGTTTGTCTAGAGAAATATTCCTCATTGTGGGAATAGCTACTTCAAGTCTGTTAAAGCTCTATGGATTTTTTGCTAGCTTTTAAAAGTTGGAAGACACATGATTACACAGTTAAAGTTTCAGATCTTAAACTGCACACTGTTACTTTGTTATTAATTGTTCAGAAGGCATTGTATACTGCTTATCATTAGAGAGAGATTCATAACTAATTTTTTCTTCTCTTCAGCCACCAGAAAAAGAGGGTGGCCTGCCTCGCCAGGTAGGCAATAAGACGGAGTGTGGCCTCTTGGGATTTGTCCTGGATTTGAAGCAGGATTATGAGCCTGTTCGGAACCTCATCCCTGAAGAGAAACTCTATAAAGTTTACACATTCAACTCTGTCAGAAAGTCAATGAGTACTGTCATTAAAATGCCAGATGGTAGTTTCCGAATGTACAGCAAAGGAGCTTCTGAAATTGTCCTGAAAAAGTAAGTTCAATAGATTAGTTGCTGTGTTTTTCCAAAATGCAAAACAGTCTGACACTAAATAAGATACACATGGGATTTCAGTATTTGGAATCTGCTACTTACAGTAGCAATATGACACACTTTAGTAGTATAAACTGTTATTGTTCTTTTCTAATTTTTTTAAGTGCTCACTCTTGCAAAACTGTTCGGCTTATTTTTCTTATCACTGGCTAGCCAAAGAATTTGGTTTATGTTTGGTCTACATCCATTTATGAATGGATTCTTTATGTTCATCCCATTTGGAAAATAAGGATTTTTCAATTTCAGTATAAGTTACCAGCTCATTAATTACATGGGTACTATGGAAATAATGGATGAAAGGCTCTTGGTGTCTCTGTAATAAGTAAAAACCAAATTCTCTGGTATTTCAGTAGTGAATCTTCTTGTTTAATCTAGAAATTTCCACTAGAAATTTAAAACTTGCCATCAAAAAAGGAAAGCATTGAATGAAATGAGCTGATATAAGACAGCACTTTTCAGCAGTCATGCAAATACATAGTCAACTTTTTTTTTTTTCCCTCCCCCATAAATAAAAAAGATGTTCCAGGATCCTTAATGCAGCTGGTGAACCTCGTATCTTCAGACCACGTGACCGAGATGAAATGGTGAAGAAAGTGATTGAACCTATGGCCTGTGACGGACTGAGAACTATCTGTGTTGCTTTCCGAGACTTTAACAGCACCCCAGAGCCTGACTGGGACAATGAAAATGACATATTATCTGACCTGACTTGCATTTGTGTTGTTGGCATTGAAGACCCAGTAAGGCCAGAGGTATATAAAATTCTAATGTTATAAAGCATTTCTCAGATGCTTTAGGTACAGATACTGAACATAAGTTGAACTACGGATTTCTTTTTTAATTAGCTCTGTCAAATAAGATGGAAATGAGCTTTAGAAATAGAGTTTACTTGATAAAAAGTCAAATAACTCAATAAAAATCAACTATTAACCTGTATTTAAATAAAGCAAAACAAGGTTTTTTGAACTACAGGGTTGAGATGACTTAACCTTCTCTCAAGGAGTAGTATACAGGAGGACTGATCAGCAGTAGTTCTATTATGCTACCAAATATTAAAGAGTTTTCCTTTAAGTAATGCAGTGATATGCAACTCTGAAAGTAGAGATGTGCAGTAATTGTAATTGCCATGATTATAACTGCAGTGTGCTCGCTTTCCAAAGAAATTGCACACAGTCTTGGAGTTTTGTGTTTTACTGTAACAGATGCCACTTTACTACTTGTCTTAAGACTGTAGCTGGTGGCTACTCAGGGAAACTTTTTAATGTTGTATTTGGACAAGGAAAAGCTTTGCCATGGAAAAGCTGCAGAATTCAAGGATACTATACATTTCTTGTAAAAATATGACTAAATTTTCAGTTCAACTCAATTGAGAAAATCAGTGTTGGGTGGGCACACTGGAAGCATGTGCCTGCTACTACACTTGTAAATTATATTACTACAGAAATACAAAAGGTGGATTAAGAGGTCAAAACTTTGTTTCTGACCTATGTATATGGTGCTTGATAATTAATCTTGACAGTGGAGAATTTATTCCATTTTACAGTTTAGACACAGTGACAGAAGGTAAGTCCCAAAGTTGAAAGTGCTGAGCATAAAACGTGGGCATTTTTTATATCTTTGGTGCTTTTCTTGCTGACTCAACCATGAACATGTGGCCATGGCTGCTGTGTAGGCAGAGCTGCAGCCTCATGGTGTGGTGTGAGGGCACCTGCCCCAGCACCTCCTGCAAAGGGGGAGAGCAATTAATGCTCTCGTATTTTACTCCGAGAAAACCTCTCTCTGATTCTGCTGTTATTTCAGTAGATAATTAATTGCTGTGGTTTGCTTTGGAATAAGGTTGTTGAAAGATAACTCAAATTTCTCTTGTACAAAAAGAGTGAGTTCTGATGATGCAAAAAGTAAGTAGTTTGGTACCAATCTTTGTCCTTTTTATTATTCTGTCTCACTTTATGATTTTGCTGGATCTTTTTCTAATCATGTCTAAATCTTTGTATTTGATCCACTGAGAGTTAGTGGCAACACTAGACATGTTAGGATTTTTTTTTTTTTTTACTAAAACATCAAAAGTATAAAGAAATCTGGTTTATTTCCCTGAGTCCTTTATAAAGTAGGTTTTTACATACTTCTGGCTGCTNTAAAGTAGGTATTTACATCCTTCTGGCTGCTGTAACTTTGGAAACTAGGATGATATAATTACAACTATAGGTACCAACGTGCATAACTGTGCTTTGCATGATAATGGACTTCCTTGGGGTATTTTTCAGTATCAGGAAGATTATAATATAAAATAAATCTTGCTTAGGTGAAAACTGTATGATAAACTCCTTATCTCTGCAATCATCAGATAAACAGCATTCACTTTATTTGTCATCAGATGGTCTCTTGCTGCTAATCCACGTGTCTCTACACCTGACATCGCAAGCCTTTAAAAATATTTTAAAACATTCTTAAAATGTTCTGTCTGCAATGTTCCCTTAATGCTCTAGCTCACGTATATAAACTCAGAAAGTTTCTAACTGTCAGTGACCACTGGAACAGTAAATCAGTCCTCTTTCCCTCCAAAATTGATTCATGATACATGTTGTTAGAAAATAACTTTAAGTCAGGTTATGTGTGCTATTACAGACTGGAGGAATGGGTAACAGTGGGATTTGCAGTTATTATTGAAAATAGCTGCAAACTATCCTTTCATGTGATTATTATAAGTGTGTTTTATAAGAGAACTGGTCTCATCTCGTAGGGAATAATTTCTTAGGAGCTTGAGGTAAAAATGGATAGTGTTGCTAAAAATAAAGAGGTTAAGTCTGGCTTCTGTGTAAAAGGATCAAAGAAGACTAAGGCAGGAATAAAATTATTTCTAGATAATTATTTAAACAATGATTTGAATTTCTTGTAGTTTAACACCAGAATGAGCAATAACACTTCTTACTTCATTACAAGACACACAATAAAATATTTATCATTTCAGAATTTTACCAAATGTTGGACATATCAGTTGTTTTTTGGGACTTTGTTTGTTTAGTTGTTTTTCCTCCTTGTTCCTTTTGACTGTTTTAAGGTGGTAAGAACATCACAGAAACATTTAAAACAATCTTTTTTATTACTACTCCACACTGGTAAAAAGCAGTAGCAGTACCTTAGGAAAAAGAAATGAACCAAAAAACCCCAAGCCAAAACAAAACCATGAATTTCATAAAACTGTCTAGGTATGAAATATCTGACTTAGTGGGAATATCGTAATGTACATATATTACAATGGTGAAATAACCATTGTAGATGCAAATAGTAAGATGTTTAGCTGTTATAAGCTACTATTACCTTACTATTTTGCCAGAATTTAACTCATTTAATAAAGAGAGTCACTGCTGTAGTTGATGAATTTTAAAAGTAATTTCTGTAGGGAAAAAAGCACATAAAATTTAGAAATATTATTATAACTGCTGTTTTAATATTTTCAGTATTCTTGGATATCAGAAGTTATTCTGACAGAAATGATAGATTAGGTAATTGCAATGAAACCATCCAATGTCACCATCCATTATTCAACAATTATATCCAGCAACTGACCAGCTGTATCTGGAGTGTAACCAGTGGACACCCATGATTTTGTATAATTCCTAGGTTAATTCAGAGACTAACTTATTCATTATCAGCAGCTGTTTTTAACAAGCACTGAACTACTTGCTTGATACTTATCTTGTGTGTGTAGGTTTTTTTTCCTTTGATAAATATACAAGAAGATAACAAATAGAATGAAGTCTTGTTCCTGCAGAGATTTCTCTGTTGATTTTGACAGTCTTTCTGGAATGATTTTAATAAACCTGCACTGGCTTACGCTGATTTGTCAATGTACGCCTACAATCTGTTATTTCTGGGAGATGTACATAAATTTCTTCCAAATGTCACCTATTTATTTGTTACCTGATATTGGTAGATATTCCCGCACTGGATAATTTATGCATGCCTGCATACATTAGAAGGTTTTCTTTGCAGAAAATAAACCAGAAAATTTTAAGATGTGTATTTATGCTTTGCAAAACTGATGGACAATATCTGCTTCCACTGCCCCATCAGTCTGCCAACACTCTTTATTCCTTACAGCAGTAAAAAATATGAACAATATTTTAACTATAATTACTGTACACAGTATTAAATCAGATACCACCCACCAGCTGTCAAAAAAATGAGAGAAGAGGAAAATAGAATTTTCTCAAGTTATATGTGAGTTTGAGATGTATTTGAAACTAGATTGTCCTCCCATGCCCTTATTTAATAGGACTGGCACTTTATGTGAATAGACCTTTTTTTTTGTTTGCACTGTAATTTATTTTTCTCCTTCATGGCTCATACACTGTGCTGGTTTTACAGATAGTCATCTAAATCTGTCGTATCCTATGCATGAGGGTCACCGCAGTTAGAATGGATACTAAGGACATTCCAAATTGGCAAATGGGATATAGTCAGAGTTATTAATGTGGAAACTGGGTAAATCAGGGTTCACTTGGTTAAGTAATAAATTTAATCCGATTGTATTTCCCCCATAGAAGTCTATTTCATACTGTTAAAAGGCTTCATGTCCAAATAATGTTTCCAGGACACAACTTGTGGAAAGAATATTCTCAGTTCATAGAGATGGGGAAATGGGAAAACCTTTGTTCCTTAATTTTTCTCTTGGTTCTGTAATCTATATTGACAGAGAGTCATTCTGCAAACAGGACAAGAGGAAATGGCCTCAAGTTGCACCAGGGGAGGTTTAGATTGAATATTAGGAAAAATTTCTTTACTGAAAGAGTGGTGAGGCATTGGAACAGGCTGCCCATGGAGGTGGTGGAGTCACCATCCCTGGAGGTGTTCAAAAAATGTGCAGGTGTGGCATTTCAGGACATGGTTCAGTAGGCATGGTGGTGTTGAGTTGACAGTTGGACTAGATGATCTCAGAGGTCTTTTCCAACCTTAATGATTCTATGATTCATTTTTACAGTTTCAAATTATGTAAATTATTAATGAAATTTTAAACTCATGTATTTAGGAATTCTACCTGTTGATATGCATGAATTAGTGTAATAGTGCTAAATTACAATAACTTTTTAGATAATCTTATTGAAATTAAAGTTTGGATTAGAAGTTAGATAATTTTCTGTACAAAATACATGTTTTCTTAATTCTTATTTACGTGCATGTTGAGTATGTTAGGTTCAGCATGTTGTACCTTGATGCTAAAGGTCAAAAAATCTCCAAAAAAACTCCTTTATATTGAAGTCGGGAGAGGCTTCAGGCAACTGATCTAAAAAATGGTTTGTGTGCTTCTTGATACAAGATTTGTCTTGCCTGTGGTATAACCTCAATTCCGTAATAGCTAGGTAGCTATAATATGCCATGACGTGTATGATTTCTCTTTTTGCTTCGTGAATTTCTCAGCCTCAAAATATTCTGATTGGAATCACCTGACTTATATCTTATTTCTTATCCAGGAATTTTCTTTCCTGTTATGTTCATTTTGTAGGTCCCAGAAGCCATAAGAAAGTGCCAGCGAGCTGGAATTACAGTCCGCATGGTCACTGGAGACAATATCAACACAGCACGTGCCATTGCCATAAAATGTGGAATCATTCATCCAGGAGAAGACTTTCTCTGCCTTGAAGGGAAAGAGTTTAACAGAAGAATCCGAAATGAGAAGGGAGAGGTAATTCATGTACTAAATCCATACATACTATGAATACGTTATTAAAAAAATAGCAAGAACACTGAAATGTTGTTTCTCCAGCACTGATGTGTACCTCATACCAGTAAAGACTACTTGGAGAGATTGCTACTTCTTTCTACTGCTAGCGTTTTGCAATTCAAAATACCATTGAAAATCCAGTCTTTATTTTTCATGATGCAGAACCACTATCAGTTTAGTGCTGGCCTAATTCAGCAGTTTTTAGAACCATAGCACTAGTCTACAAGAAATCAAAACCAAGCACATTAAAAGCAGGTTTGTTAGCAAAGAGGAGAAGGAACTCAAGAGCAGTTTGTAGGTGTGTCTCATAAAAATGCAATCTGTATTGAGAACCAGCTCCTCTCATTTCTTTATTTTATACCACTTTATCTAATGTACTGCTATATCCACTCACTAAAGATTTGCACAACTTAATCTATTCTTCAGAAGATTTTTAACTCATAAAAGATGGAGCTGACACACAGGGTATTGAAATCAGCTTTTAGAAAGTAAACTCTGTGCTGTGTCTTTGAGACCATCATTAGTGAATGGACATAGTCGTTTACTCCTTGCAACAATTGGTGGAATTCTCTGTCCTTGTTGCTATTGCTATACAGAGAAAATTCCGCCTTTAATGGTACCAAAATGAAGAACTTGGATTCAAAAGTAGAATAAAACAACAGACTTTTACTTGTAAACATGTTTGATCTGCTTTGAGAAACTCCATTATCCTATATTTAGAGTCATGATTTTGAGTGGAATTATCCATAAAAATGCTAAGAAAGACTGATTAGATACTGTGGCAAAATTATTAAACTATGTTAGCCAATACCTGAGCTTTGGTAGTAGAAAATTGCCTTTTTTGACCTTGCCTTCATTTGCAGCATTGACAGTTTTTGTAATTTTTCTGTGCTTTTGGAGAAAAGTTGCACATCTGAGTAGTGAAGTGAATCATCAGACACATGGACACAAATATATTTTGCGTTTTGCTAATCACAGGCTAACAGTTTTACTGCTTTGGGTTTTTTTGTCTTCTTTTCCATTCCAGATTGAGCAAGAGCGGATTGACAAAATCTGGCCAAAACTTCGAGTGCTTGCTCGCTCATCTCCCACAGACAAACACACTTTGGTAAAAGGTGCGCGCAGACTACCTTCTCTGTGTGTGTGTGTGTAATTAAGTTATTGATTTGTGTTTGGCACATCATCTGTATTGTAAAAATTTTACTGTTATAAATATATCTGAGTTGTTACCTTTAATTGCACATCTACACATAATGCGAGGAAGTTTTCTCAGTAACCAAGTCTCTTGTGTTTGTGTTCTACCTGAGCCTTCTAACGCAAAATAATAGGAAACTGATTGGCAGGAATAACAGAAATACCAATGAGATGTTGGGCAAGTGGATGTAGGCAATCTCATATTTGCCTTGTGACTTTTAATGCGACTAGAACAAGGCTCTAGCTGGGAAGGGGAATGTATGTTTGCTGGTCAGAAAGAAAATATTGTTGAGAAATATGTTGTTCATATAAACAAGAGGGGGAATAGATTTTGTAGTCTTTGGCTGTACCTCTTTATGAAGAAAACAAGAACAAGCTCATTTAGAGTAAATCAAGTTACTCAAGTGCATCTGTTCTCCCATAATTATTTTTAAAGAGTATTCCAAGATAAAAAGCTTTTCAATGTACAATGGCAGTTAGTGGAGATCATGTAACTGGGAGCTGTCCTCTTTAACATTACATGAATGGAGATACGTATTTTAAGCCAATTCCATTTTACTATAGAGTCAATAAGTGTATGATTTGCATTGGCTTCCTTTAGATTTCTGGCTGTATTTTTAGAGTCTGTTTTTGTCCTATAAAAACTGCACCATACAAGTTATATTCTCCTACCGTGCTGTCTGTGGATGGATCTTACCATGTTGTATGTGGACGGAATGCTCTATAAAAGAGGGATTTGTTTGCTGTTTTCTTTATAAAGCCTTTTTCATATCGGTAACTCACATTTCTTGATGACTTAAAATCTTATTCTGTTGACTTTGAAGCTCACACTTAAAAGACAGCTGATGAAATCAGGCAATTTCTGATCAGGAATAACATAATTTCTAACCACAATAAGATGGGGGGCCAGCACAGGTGGAAGCCGTCAGCAGATGGCTGTGTTTGCTGGCTTCACGATGAAGAATGAACTGGATTATTTTGCTAGGGCCCTAGAAAGTCTGGAGAAACTCTTCTTAGCAATTCTTGGAGGAGCTAAAGTCCAGGATAACATTGAGCTGATCAGTTAAATGTTTTCAGCTGGTTGACTACTTAAATATTAATTCATATTTAGGTATAAAATCATTTCTGGATCTATCCTTTTGGCATGGCAAGGTTTTATTGGTATGGCTCCATACATGACTGATTACAAAGGCTTTTGAGCAGTATGTAATTTTTTAAAATGTCTAAATGACTTTATAGCAAAAGTTCCATTCTGAATTGGAAGATTGGATTCCTTGGGTTCTCTGGGGTTGGGACCCTAGTGTATGTGAAAGGCTCTGGAATCATGGATCATTCAGGAGAACTAAGACATCTTGTAAGCCCTGGCATGGTGCATGAGGTGGGGCAGCTGGAGACATACTGCTGTTACTCACCCTCTCCAGCCACTGTTTAGATGAGTGGTCTCTGAAGTGAGGTGCACACATGCCAGGAACAAGCCACTGGGATACAGGAAGAAAATGTTTTTTACCATTATTAAAGAGAATAATATTTTTAAAATACTGTTCATTTCATCTCTATGTCATTCCTTTTCTAATGTGTGTTTTATAATGTATATAATATAGTAGTACCTATGTATAATTTATAAATAACATACATATTTTGGGGGCATGAACTCAAAAAGATTTTACCGATAGGTGTTCATGATTGAAAAGGTTTGGAGACCATTGGTTTGGACAACATAATTATTAGATCCACAGGTCAGTATTAAAACAGCACAAAGTTAGCTGAAGTCTCCTCACTTCCCTATTGCATGTAAAATACTGTCTTATAGCTCTTAGAGGACATGACTTGTACAACCTAATAGTTAATTTGTTTCAGAAACACATAACAATTTGTGTTTCATTAAGTGGATTAAATAAGTCCCTTGGGAGTCCTCATTGGAATCATTCAGGATTTTCCCTTAAGAGAAAAATGAAACCTTTGCCAGAGAAAATGAAATCAATAAAGAGCTGAAGAAAAATAAGCAACAAATTATTGATGTTACATACCATGTGCACTTTCACAAGCCAAAAAATATTTACTACTACTGAATGCCTTATGCAACTAATGCAGTTAGTGTTTTAAAGATGTGCAAATGTCAAATGATAGAGCAATTAAGTATCTAACGAAGTTCAAGAACAAGTCTGTGGAAAATCATGATGGAATTTTTTGGCTGGTAATACTCCAAGGGCCATTAAAAGTTACAAGAAACTATTTAAATGTTCACTAGTTTGGGGCCTCTTGTTAAAATGTTATGTTTTTCTCAGACACTTGAGGGATCAAGAGGATTTTCTCTTCTTTGATGTATTCTATCTGCTCTAGGGTAAAAACACACATCAGAAAATAAACTTTTTTTATATTTAATTTTTAATGGCATACAGCTGCTGGAGGGAATACTTTTTCTCCTTAACATAGCACAATCCCACCCAGAAAAAGGATCATTTTTGTTTTGAATTTTTGTTTTTACTAGTGCTAAGGGACTAGAGAAAGGCATGGTTCAGCATTTCAGGATGGGCAGACAGTTTCTCTCAACTATTTCTGGCTTTGAAGATAGAGGTAGATTGAAACGAAAAAAAAAAAGTTAAAAATGGTTTATCATCACAAACTGTTTCAGTGAAACAAAAATGTTAGCTATCTCAATCCAACAGAAATACAATTTCTTACGGATTTTATGACGTTCATTGATATTTTAAAATATATTTATATTTTTTTTACCCTATTTCAAAGTAAATATACATATCATTTATACTGATGTGGCTTTATAATACTATTGCTGAAATACTTCAATATTGTCATATTGCTTTTTAAAAGACTATGGGAAGCAACTGTTTAGTAGTAATGGGAAATATCATCTTCTTATCAGAAGCAATAGAGAAGATCAAATAAATCTCACTTTACCAGTTAAATCAGCTGTGCTTTCCAGTGTTTAAATTAGGCTGGATCTATTTTTCTGTGATATTAAAAACAACTATTCTATTCTCATGTAAGGATGATTTATTAACAAGTAGAAAGGGAACTCTAAAGAAGATAAGATTTTTAATAGTTACCCTTAATTGCTAAAATATTTAAAATATTATTGCATGGGATGGTATTATCTTCATGACCTCATTAATGTGGACATGCCATGAGACTAGGTAGAATAATAAAAATATAGAAAAATGTATTAATTGAAATTCTGAAATTAAATATCAGCATGTTGCAAATGGCAAGTGGTTTTGATTTCCATTTGAGAGAGAATTTTAATATTTATTTTTATTGAAATTCATATGAATAAATATTCGGGAACTTGACCTGTCCCACAGTGTAAAAAGTCAGCTTCAACCAACTCGTCCCTGAAGGAAAGAACATAAAAATAGTTTAAAGGAAGCAGGAGGTATACTGCATTTGAATCTAGACCATTTAGGTCTCTGTACTCTGTGTTAAGCGTAACTTTGTGGGAGGCACCGATACCTTCAAGGTTCCCCTTTAGTGTTTCAGTCTTATAATATAAAACACATTGGTGGTGTATGCTTAGTACAGAAATCCATGCTGTTTAGCCGTGGTGTTCTCTGCCATTCTAATACCATGAACTTTGGTGGAGCACTATTCACTTAACAATTACCAATGCTGTCTGTAATGTTATATATAACACTTTTACATTAACCTTTAAAGCTCTATTCCTGCATGTACTTAAGCATGTAACTAAAGGGAATTTAAACTTTCTCTTTCAGCCTTTCTAAATTCTTGTTAAATCAACAGGGAGCTTCAAATTTTGGAAGTATTTATTGTGGTTTAGCCCCTGTTGACAATCAAGCACCACACAGCCACTTGCTCACCCTCTCCCCACAGTGGCATGGGGAAGAGAATTGGAAGGGCAAAAGTAAGAAAGCTCATGGGTTGAGATAAGAACAGTTTAATAATTGAAATAAAATAATAACAATAGTAACAAAAATATAATGAAAAGAAGAACAAAGAGAGAGAGAGAAACAAAATCCAGGGAGGAAAGAATCCCAAGTGATGCAACCACTGGCCACCCACCGACCAACACCCAGCCTGTCCCCAAGCAGTGATCGCTGCCCCCCGGCCAGCTCCCCCAGTTTCTATACTGAACTTGACATCAGGTGGTATGGAATAGCCCTCAGGCTAATTGGGATCAGCTGTCCTGCCTGAATTCCCTCCCAGCTTCTTGTGCCCCTGGCAGAGCATGAGAAGCTAAAAAGTCCTTGACTAGTGTAAGCACTACCTAGCAACAACTAAAACATCAGTGTGTTATCAGCATTATTTTCATACCAAATCCAAAAGACAGCACTATGCCAGCTACTAGGAAGAAAATTAACTCTATTCCAGCTGAAACCAGGACAGTATTAAAAACAAATCTGAACAGAACATGCCTATGAAAAATATATTACTGCATCTGTCTATGTTTAGCTTGTCAAAGAAATATAAATTTCTGTAAGCACATGGGATGATCAATTTTGCTGCTTTAATAACACCTGAATTGGTGTGCATATTTGAAATGCTCTATTGTAGCTAAGATTTTTCTGTCTGCCTGGTTTATCAGTTGAGGCAGTAAGAAATATCTATACCAGGACATTTTTCTCCCAGAACCAGTGGTTTCTTAATTATGATACTCTAAGGGTGACAACGCAAGTAAGAATTGTTTAAAGCAGTATTTGTTTTGTAATAAAGGGAGAACTTGAGGCTATACTTGATGTTTTTGATCTAAGCCATTCATACAAATAGCTCCTTGTAAAAGAAATGGAATACACGTTGTTGGTTGATATTCTTTATATTATTGTCCCAAGTGGATTTGATTTAATGCTTGCTTAATGTTACATGGGAGAAAGGTGGGAGATACAGGATCTACTTCACTTTCAGCTGTGTATGCAGTTCTGGTACCTTTTATAGCAAGCTTGTACATATAGCACCCCTATTGATAGCTATACATAGTTGTTTTAAATATGATTTTTTTTTTCCCCTCATCAAAATCAAGCTGCTTGCTCTGAAAAACTTCTGCCTTATGCAAGCAACATGACTCCTCCCAATTGCTGCAACATCAGTGGAATCTGCATGTAGAACACACTGTGATGTTATGCTCTAGGTGTATTCCTGTGGCTATTAAATAAAATTGGTTTTGACACAGGAAAGCCATGGCCAAACAGCTGAAAATGAAGGAACAAACCAATGAAACAGCAAAGGCTGTTTTGGGAAGAAGATCTGCTGAGTTTTAGGAGTTTCCTGGCTACCCCTTGCAGACCTGTTTTTATTAAAATACTGTATGTAAGCATGCAGCTGGAGTAAATAAGTTTATTTTGAAGACATTTCTTGGCTGTTAGACATGATTAATTAATACTGAAGTTTCTTTTTAGCTGTTTTGGATGAGTGGAAAGGCCAGTGAATATTAAAGAAATGGGGATTCTCTTCATTGGCAGTCTGTCAGGCCATGCCCTTATTTAAATTTTCAGTCATCACTGAAGCAGTTGTCTTCTGCTCAGGTTGCTCCATAGCCCAAGATTGTAGAGGGAGAACCTTTCCTAGGCGTGTCTCTTCTGTTTGGTCTCCTTACACTGTAAAATCTATACAGACATATTACTCAATAGTGAAGAAAATTTTTGAGGTGAAACCTTATCACAACTATTAACAGAATAATATCGAAGAAAGAAAAAAAAAAGTAGAAGGAAATGTGGCTAGGAAGGAGGCAAGTGCTGGAAAGTAATCAACCATTCAGAAATGTGACCAAGGCGGGAGGAGAAACAGATTAAAAAGAGCATGCAGAAGTCGGGGAGCCTAAGTATGGCTATGATAAATCCTCTGAATCCCAAATAATAACTACTGTTCCATGTTAGAAATTTGTCAGATGTACAAATGAAAGTTTTGCAAAGATCTTCTCTCTTCCTATGAATAGCACTGAAGTCCATCTGCGTACTGTTGTGCCATGCATTAACATATTTCTGATGACACTAGCAGTGACCACTGCAATGAAGGTGTGTGTCTGAGATGCTGATGGTAACCGAGACCATTTTATTTCTGTTTTACCGTGACTGCTGATTATGCAGTTCTGTGCTCCGGAGGGTGTTGGGCTTATCCCAGCTGCATAGTTTGCTTTTAGGGATAAAAATGACTACTAATCCTTGTGAACAACTACTAAACCTTGTAAATGACTTAGCTGCATCCAACAACTGGCTAATGGGGGGCAGTTGGTACTTTAGTCATTGACATTAGAGCATTATTTATATCTATTAGGAGGTCATTTGTTAGAGCCTCTTCAACTTGTTTGGTTGTGCTCCCATTTGGAAATCCAGTTGTGAGAGGATGCTATCTACCCATTTTAGCAGTTAATACCATGATGTGTCAGAGATTTTAACAGTTTTTTTCAGAAGCTTAAACTATTAATTTAACATCAAAGGATGTGTTAATAACAGGAAGGGAAGACCAAGATAAATGCTTTTAACAGTAATGGCAGCTGATGTTCCTGATGTTTATTTAGTAATAGCAAAGGCAAATCACCCCAACAAATTGAAAGCTCTAATTATAAGATCTTATCAGAATAATGTGCCATTTATCTGAGTTCATACTGCCAATTGAAGTGAATAGTTTCTTTCTGGTTTTCATAAGACTGAAAAATACAGGACACTAACTGCTTCCATGCTGCATTGCAATCTTCTGGGTGCCTGATAAGCCTGAGTCTTGCCAAGAGGCAGCTATTGCTCTGTAATCTGCAATTTACTACTTCTGGTTAGTTATCTGATATGTGAGGGTGGTTTTTTTTCCAGAGTATAATAAAAGCTTTTCACACTGGGTAGGTTTTGATAATTGTTTTTAGAGGTTACGACTTTGTGCAAAATGTGTTAGCAAAAGGAATTTTGTCATTATGTCCCCCTAAGTTATTAGTATGGAGAGGTGTTTTTGTATCCTAACCAACATGGACTCTTATTCAAATGGACTCTGGCATGAGAATAAAAACATGAGTGGTGAATGATCCCCATCCTATTAAAAAACAGGGCTTTTTCTGTAGTTTTAGAGAAATTCTTTATTCTTTTCTTTACTTTCCCAGTCTGCGTAAGTGGAAAATACTTCCCTGCAGGCTAGTTGCATGAAACTTGATTCACCAAGTGAAAAGTGCTTGCTTTTCTCAAATGATCTCAAAATGAAAGTAGAAGTTATTTTATTATGTCTATTTATTAAAATGTTTGGCTCCAGAATTTAAAGAATTATTTTATATCTTCTTAATCATTGTTTGGCAGAATTGAACATGTCTGTTGAAATGCTAATTTGGCTCCAGCTAAATAAAATTCATCAATGGCATTTGTTATCTTTAGGTTAAACTGATTGCAAGAAGGCATCCCAGTAAAACAGGTATTACAGTTCAGTCCCAGTTTAGGAGAGCTTTAAGCATGAACTTAAGTCTTTGACAAATCCTTTCTATTGATGTTTAATCAGAGAGCTGGACTGAAATGGGTTTACTGTGACACAGAATTTTAAATAGTACAAATCTTCCAAAAGAGCATAATGAGCTGATCTCATTCCCTTTGAAGTCTATGCAAGTTTTATTAATATTTTGATGATGCAGGATCAGAGCTTTCCCTGTAAAGTCTAGTAGTGTGTGGTAGTGATGACACTGCTTTTGTCATTATTTTCCTTAAAAATTAACTCTATTAATCTGTGTAAGACTTGTGCGGTATTATGTCATCTATATTGCACAGACCCTACTACTTTAGGGGGAAGTTTTATCTTGCTAGTTATTTTTTATATATGTATGTATACACACACATATACATTTTTTGCAGGTATTATTGACAGCACACAGGTGGAACAGAGGCAGGTTGTAGCTGTGACTGGTGATGGAACCAATGATGGACCAGCACTTAAAAAAGCTGATGTTGGCTTCGCAATGGTATAATCTTGAGTATATTTATTGATGTTTATGTCATTATAAATTTGCTGTAAGAGGTTTTTTATTCATTAAGTGTTGAGAAAGTTGCTTAGTTATTACTTGTCAGTGAAGCAGTATATTGGAAGGGGTGAGTTAATGTTGCTTCAGAATCCTTTAATTTACTATGTTAGATGCATTGGTATTGCTTGCTTTGATATTTTTAAAAGTATTTTGTTTAAGGTAATTATTTGCTATATGCAGAATACTGTGCCAATACAGAAAAATGAACTTTGTGTTCTTCACAACAGCAGAGTACTATTTTGCTTCGGTTAAATCCATCACTAATTGTAAAAATGTCTTCCCAACGTACTGTGACTGTGAAGACATTAATAGACTATGTATATGCTAGACTATATATTAAGATACTTAATTCTAATTTTTATTAGCAATTCTGTTCACGTATATTAATAAAATATCGTCAATTATAAAAAGAACACAGAAGACAGTAGTCATTAAGCTGATAATTTGAAACTATTGTCACATGAATTCCCCTGCTTTCTATCAGTTCCCTTTTCTGTGTCCTTAATGACTTTCAAAAATAGGCCAAATTAGCTAACTTCCTAGTAAATATAAAATGCAGAATATGCTCAGCAGTTACTGTTACTATACTGGGAAGTCTCTGTATAACAATGGACTTTGAATATGAAGATTAGTCTCTGTACTTTCTAGGAGGTAATTTTATTCACAATTAATTTTTCCAGGGTATTGCTGGAACAGATGTTGCAAAGGAAGCCTCAGATATCATCCTAACAGATGACAATTTCAGTAGCATTGTGAAGGCTGTAATGTGGGGACGTAATGTCTATGATAGTATCTCCAAGTTCCTGCAGTTCCAGCTCACTGTTAACATTGTGGCTGTCATTGTGGCTTTCACTGGAGCATGCATTACCCAGGTAAGGTTAACCTCAGGTGTTGCTTGAAGTATGGGGCCAAATCCTACCAAGCAACATTTTCTTTTAAGTAATTTGATTCTTACTGCATGCAACAAAAAGTATACTTTCTGAAAATCTGAGCATTAAGAGTGTAGTTAGGATCAAGCTGCTAAATGTTAAATAGCTGTTGACGTAAGGAAGTGTACTAATCCATCTTCTCCTGGAAGTAAACTGCTTTTAGGAGCTGCTAATTTTTGTGCTGCCTCCATACAACTCCTTGGTTTTTATTACATATTATTGTCATGACTGAGCTTGTGGTGATAGGAAAGAAAATGTCAGGGATTGGGAGAATGAAGGGGTTGTGTATCTTTGCCTTTTCCTCTCAGAATATTTCACTACTAAATATATGCTTCTTGATGGATTATGGAATGGGATTATTATTTTCAAGAGAGCAGTACTGACACACAGAAGTAATCCCAGCAGGGGAGCTTTTTGACTGATAACATTTTGTTGTTGCTTTCAGGCAATTCCTTTTAATTTCAGATAAAAATGACAAACGAATTAAATGACACACACAGTTGGATTTTTATCTCTTTTTCTCCCTCTACATTAATCCCTCATTGCAATCCTGGTGTATATGCAACACGCCTAGGTCTTTTACAAAAAACATATGCGAAAGCAAAACACATTTTTTTGCTTCAAATTACTACTTTTTGAAAATTAAGGTTTTTTTTTTCCCTAGAAAGAAAATAAAATGTATTTAGTACAGTATGAGGTTTGTGTCCTTCATTAGAAAATAGCAAAATATGCAGTTTTTAGTGCTGTCACTCCCTAAAATAATGTATATTTCATATGCTGCTGACAGGTGCTGTTACAAAATGCCTCCTTTGATTGAGACACACTATGGGAAAGCTGATGCTTCTCTCTGTTGTGCATCATACAGATGCACATACCTGTTTCAGCAGGTAAATTTCACCTCATGCACACCTGAGCAAAACAATGAATAAGTCATTAGCTCTGCTCCAGGGTAAATTTACATTGTAATCATGGAATTGATACTTGAAACCAGAAACCCAGGTTTGGGTTTACAAACATCCCTTTACAGAACGAAGAGGTCAAACTTCTAAGCCTTGACTGACATTTAGAGGCCTTTTTGTGCTGGTATGAGGAGTCTGCAAGCTCCCAGCTTCTGCTAGCACCATTCAACAGCTGAGTAGATACATCTGTCATCATTTAGCTCCTCCGAACTAAGTGAATATATGGCTAGTGCT
>VZTL01031137.1:0-26645 GCA_013400535.1 Scopus umbretta
CAGGGGTAGAATTTTCTAGAAATGTATGTCAGTTCACATGCATCTGACTAAGTTTGGTTCACTTACTTATCATTTCTGTATTCCCCATTTCTATGGATCTGGTTTTCCAGGGTGAAATTAAAGGTGAAGTGTGACACTTCTTCCTCATCAAAGATCTTCACTCGGGATTCATATGCCTCTTCTTGGAGATACCGGATCATATCAGGGAACCAGACAATAAGGCCATAGTAACTATAGCAGGGTGGAGGATGGGAGAAATACTTTAGGGATGAGAGATCCTGGCACTGCAAATATCACAGCGCTTTTCCAATTATCTACTTTGTAATTTGTAAACTTGTCCAATTCCTAATGCAAATGCATTTCTGATACAAATTCTTATCTGATACAGGACCGAGCAAATTGTCTCCCTACTCTAAACACCTGGCTGCTTTCAGAAGCATGTGGATCCATTTTTGTTTCACTTAAAGCAGGACAATTCATTTAAGTTTTAGTGACATTGAGTCCTTGGCTGGGAAATATAAAAATGTGCTATCCTTGCTGTCCAAGAGACCAGCAGAGTAGCAAGAGATTTGGACACTCCTCCAGAAGGCAGATTTCTCCAAGTGTGAGGTTTAAGTGAGAGTTAGACAAACTTTACCCGTAGGTAAAAATTTAGGCGTACCTGAATAGTTTTTGTCTAGGCTAAGGAACAGCTGAGAATCAGGTAAGGTTTTGGGGTTTTTGTGTGGACAAGGTCAAGTGAAAGATCTAGAGGTGAGAAAGTCCGTATACTACTGCCCTATTGACCAATTCTCAAGTCCTGATTTGTTCAAAACACCTTGTACTCTCATACAAGCAATCATCAGGTTGATCAATAGTTTGTAGGAGAGCAAGGCTTAGTACACAAAGACTTTTTAAAATAAGACCAGGATTAATTTTGTAATAGTTTATTTGAATGTGTAAATAATTATTCAAACTCTGGGGTCCCTCTAGTTTCCTGAAAAAGTTAAAGAAGTACTGTACCTTAAGGCCATTGTAAACCAAACCACAGCCAGCATGAGTGTGTTCATCCTGTACTGGGCTGTTAAACAATATAGCACATTGTCCCAGACCTACAAATCCACAAAAAGGAATTAGCTGCAAGAAAACGCTAGCAGACACTTGACAGATTGATTTCTGAGTGCACCATAAATTTAATGTCAGTAAAAAGGGCTCATTGGGGGAAGGTCAGGTGCGCGTCTTGCATTCAGTGTTTGTTCAAAATTATATTTATCAAGATACATGGCTTGCAAAAAGATCACTTATTCAGCTATATGCCAGCGTGTTTGATCTGAACTCTCTGTAATGAGCTGGAGTGCATGACTCCGACTGGGCTTGGATGATGCAGTATCTCTCTCAGGTTTTATCCGTAAGTGCGGATATGTGCCTGGTCTCAGACCCTCTGACAATTTTGTCTTTTCAAATATATGCATGGTCTCAGGGGTGCTTTCAAACCTAGCTCCAAAGCTCACCAAATTGCAAAAAACCAAACACAGCTGGCACTTTAGGAGGGCTAAGATGAACTCAGGGATGAAGCAGAGCAAAGCAGGAGGGAGACCAAGATCTGCTCTTCTTGACCTGCTGCCGGGAAATAGTCAGGAACGTGAGGTGACATAACTCCTCGTGCTTTTAACATGCCACATAAATACAGTAATAGTACAGCACCTGCATTGCTATTAATTAAGAAAGACTTTCCTTTACTTTAGGCTCATCTTCCTAGACTGAAAGATCTAGCAAGATTTTCCATAAAGTTCTGCATGGGCATGTAAGCAGCACAGCATGAGTGGAAAGTTAAATTATCTGAAGAGACAATATAATGTTAGAAACTCTGTTTCAGAAGGGGCAAGGAGCAAACACCCTTCTGAATGCACTGCAGGTGGTAAAATCACTTAGGCTTGGGGGAGAGGGAATCAATATTTATCTGCCCAGAAGGAGAGTCAAGTACTTGGGGCTGTAGCTCATCCTGGAAGCTCTGCCATTAGCACAGTTGGACTACTGTGATGCTCACAAGCGCATTTTGGGGCCTAGCAGTTTACAGATGCACACATCTGCATAGAAAGTGAAATCACAGAAATCATAGGATCATTAAAGTTGGAAAAGACCTCTGAGATCATCTAGTCCAACCGTCATCCCAACACCACCATGACTACTAAACCATGTCTCAAAGTGCCACATCTACGTGTTTTTTGAACACCTACAGGGATGGTGACTCCACCACCTCCCTGGGCAGCCTATTCCAATGCCTCACCACTCTTTCAGTAAAGAATTCTTTCCTAATATCCAGTCTAAACCTCCCTTGGCACAACTTGAGGCCACTTCTTCTTGTTCTATTGCTAGTTACTTGGGAGAAGAGACCAACACCCGCTTCACTACAACCTTCTTTCAGGAAGTTGTAGATAGCAATAAGGTCTCCCCTCAGCCTCCTCTTCTCCAAACTAAACAGTCCCAGTTCCCTCCGCTGCTCTTCATAAGACTTGTTCTCCAGGCCCTGCACCAGCTTCGTTGCCCTTCTCTGGACATGCTCCAGCACTTCGATGTCCTTCTTGTAGTGAGGGGCCCAAAACTGAACACAGTATTCAAGGTGCGGCCTCACCAGTGCTGTGTACAGGGGCATGATCACTTCCCTACTCCTGCTGGCCACACTATTCCTGATACAAGCCAGGATGCTGGTGGCCACCTTGGCCACCTGGGCACACTGCTGGCTCATATTCAGCAGGCTGTCAGCCAGCACCCCCAGGTCCATTTCTGCTGGGCAGCTTTCCAGCCACTCTTCCCCAAGCCTGTAGTGTTGCATGGGGTTGTGGTGACCAAAGTGCAGGACCCGGCACTTGGCCTTGTTAAGCCTCATACAATTGACCTTGGCCCATCGATCGAGTCTGTCCAGATCCCTCTGCAGAGCCTTCCTACCCTGAAGTGGATCGATATTCCTACCCAACTTGGTGTCATCTGCAAAATTACTAAGGGTGCACTCAATCCCCTCATCCAGATCATCAAAAAGTGCTATCATATTACAGCCATTTGCAAACACCAGCAGATTTTTTTGAGTGAGAGTCAGGGCTGCAAGACATGAAGACCTGAAGCAATGAGGCACTAGAGCCCAAAGCTCAAAAGCCCCTGTGGGCTGTTTTTTCTTCTCTTTACCTGTTTGAAAGTGGTTGTGATTCTGACCAGCCACCGTTGGTACCAGGTCCCTGTTGAGCTCTGGATTTCAATAAATTCATCTACTTGCTTTGGAGTTTTGATATAGGAAACCTGGAAAAGAAAAAAAAAATAGGAAAAAAAGTATTGGACTGAAGTTTCCAGAATTGATCTTGGGTGGATTTTAAATTTCACTGTCTTCTGGGCAAAGTTTTCACCTGATATCCCTTACTATCTTTTCCTTGAATGTTATCACTAACAATTGAGCTGACTGATTTAGTTACAGCAAGGTATTTTATTATAGAAAGAAGTCTGCCCTCCTTCTTTCCCTTCTTCCATCCCTCCATAATTTCTCTCTCTCTTTCTCCTTCCCTGAAACATTTTAAGTGCATCACATCCACTTATATCTTTCATTTATTGGCTAATGTGCCTGTGCACTACCTTATTTCTCTATACCTTAGATTCCCACTAGAAATTCAGACTAGGTAATTATAGTAAAAATTATCTCCACGATCAGCCACTTGTATCCACATCAAACTGTGCCCTCAGGATCTGTTTCTTCAAAGACAACTGGCAGGAATATTTCTCATTCAGCACCTTTTAAGTACCACTGGCAGGACTTCTATGGCAAATTAATGTGTAGATGGGAATCTTTGCATCTGAAAATGCATCCTGTCATCAAGTGAGCCCACACCATGCAATCAATTCGCTTCACCAAAAAAGTCTGAATTTTCAATGGCACCGAACACCTGAACTGGACTGCTCAAGAAACCTTAAAAATGGGTCTCAGAAAATATTTACTCAGTAACTTTAAATAAAGGACATATTCAAGGAAACCATGATCTGTTTGTAAACACGAGAAGAAGGTGAAAATTTACTGAATAAATTTCTAAGTATGAATGAGCGCCTTGGCTCGTCTGTGGAGTCTCTCTGTTCCTCCTGCTGGCACCATTTAAATGTCAGATCTGGGAACTGTCCCCGTACCAGCTGACTCACCACAAACTGACAACTTCTGGCCTATCAGAAAAACACAAAATCTGACAGTTTGTGCTACACCAGCCACACTGATCATCCGCCCGTGCCAACGGATGTCAGTAAATCTTGATTCAACCAGCATGCCATACCTTGAGGTGTGATACTGAGATCAGCTCATGCTGTAGGAGTCATGACACTGTTGGATGGAGTAATGAGCACTAATGGGTGCTGCACAGCTGCTCCTTCATTCTTCTACTCAGCTCAGACTCTCATACTGCCCTACTTTGATTTTTTTTAATTATTAATTTTTTTTGTTGTTTTCAGTTCTTTTTGTCCCCCACCACACAGCAGGACTGGCCAGCCCAGCTCGGTGTTACAGCAAAGCCAGGTAGGGATTTAGAGAGACGGTCTCTCTCGCCTTTGCTGTCAAGGTTCACATTAGTCAAATAGCTGATAGCCTAAAAATAACACATGCTTATTTAGTTCCTACCTGAAAGTGCACACAATTGTCATGCACTGACACTAATCTTTAATTTTGTTGAAAGATCATTCCTGAGGGACCCTGCTTCAGGACAACCTTTCTGAACACGAAGCCTTGTTCTCCTTCTTGCTCAAGAAGATGTGTTTTACACACAACCACATCTCCTTTTCTCCATCCTTTAAAAGGACATGTCCTCTCATCTTTAAAAGCATAAACCAAGAGCTATTCCCTGGGTGGCTCACTGGGAGTTTACAACTGAATTATAGTAATTTGCAACTAACCCCGGCATACACCTTTTACCTGTTTTTACTATTAACGAAGTCCAGTGGTGTGACCTTTTTCACAACAAGTAGCAGACTAACAAGTAATAACCACTCATCTCACTTGCCCTTGAAGAGATTAAAGATTGGGTATGAGACAGGTGGAGACTGGGAAGCTCATTAGAAGGTACATGTAGTTTAACCAGACTTTGATTAGAAGCCAGAATGGAGAAAGGAGTGACTCAGATCTCCCACATGATTAATCTCTCTCTTATTTGGTTTTAGTGTTTTACAGCAGACCAATTCAGCGTGTGTGTAATTGGAAAACCACTGGTCTATACGCTCTAGAGTAACACTAGGAATGAAAAGCACTCACTGCAATTCACAGGATTGACTAATTCTTGAAAAAACAGACTGGCATATAACATTAAATGCACAAAACATATCTCAGAGTCCCTTTTCTGATTGCTGGGGGAGGTCATGTTGAAAGAGTCTCACGGAGGAATAAACTGGTGCTGTGCTGCACCAAGGAAGGCATGTCCAACCTTTCTTTTTACATGCTGAACCTTTCTTTTTACATGCTGATGGCTTTGTTAAACTCACCGTAAACACCCTCTCTGGCTCACCCTTGGCCCGCATGTTGGTGTCATGAACTTGCTTAAGGATCATCCAGGCTTCATCGTGTTTACCTATCTAAAAACACCAAAGAAAAGGAAAACAAATGTTTGAGTTCCCAGCACTGTAATTTACCAAAGCATAGAGAAATAAATTCTAGAGGTCCAATACAGTGGAGAAGCACACATACAGCACTGGCTGCATTAAACGCAAAGAGCTGAAAGCATGGTTTGTATTCACAGAGCACAGCATCTCTGTGCTGAAGAAAGGAGTCACCCTAAAACTGTCTGAGGCACGAGAGGAGTCAGGAACAGAGCTTTAGAACCAGATGAAAGAAGAGGAGATGGATGAGGAGACCTGGGGTCTAATCCCACCTCTGCTAAAGACTTGCAGGGTCAGCTTGAGCTAGGTATTGCCATATTTCACACCTGTGAAATGGGAATAAAGAATACTTGCTTAAGATTTCTGAGATTTATCTGTTTTACTCAGTAAAATGTGTTCTGTCCTTTGCTCATCCACCAGGATTCAGTAGTTACATGCCCAAACTGTGAGATGTTTTCAAAATGCCTTTGTTGGACTTAAAAGATTCCCAGCTGTCACCACCTTCGTTCCATACCACATTTGGCAGTGAAACACTAACCATCGTTGATTGACCCCATAGTCTGTAGTCTTTGGGGTTTAAGCAACCTGTGGCGCTAGTGTAGACATGTAGGAGTGGTTTTGCCTCTGAGCTTGTGCTATGCGTGTTTGATGGGACAAAGACAGACAAACCGTGACACATTAGGGACTGGCTATCCTCTAATATCAGACTGCAAAGTTCAGATGAGTCACCTTACCTCCAGCAAAAAGCGCGGGCTTTCAGGCATGAATTTCAGTGCCACCAGGGAGGCGATACAGGGCAGAGAGCAGACAAGTACAAAGACTCTCCAGCTGTGGAAGTGGTACTTGGTTCCCATACTGAACCCCCAGCCTGGAAACAGCAAGAGCAAAAAATAAGAATACTGACTAGGCATTCTGAGTTTTTCTCGCCTAAAACAACTCTGAACTTTACAGCTCTGTATGATATGGGAACAGGTTGAAAGTTTGCTATTCTTAGTAATGATGGCTCTTAGAGGCTCAATACCATGCTCAGTAGATAACAGCAAATGAGTCCATGTTCATTACAGAAAATGGAACATAATTGCTCAGGCTCTGCCTTTTATAAACCTTCTTTTATCTTTCAGTTTTGAAATCATCTACTGATAAGAATAGCTCCATGCAGCTGTAGGCATGTCAGGCTGGGAAAGGGTAGAGAAATCAGGGCCATAATTTATTGTTTCTTAGTGATGCTACAGAAAGTTTACAAAGGTTAAATCATCTCTGATCTGAGGGACGTTAGAGACAGCTCCGTTCTATCTCATACCTCACACATGTATTTCACTTTTTATGGAAATGAACTAGGAAAGCAAATTTATTTTCTTCCAGACCTACAAAATCTGAGCTGGGATTCAAATAGAGAAGAATTAAAATCCTAATCCTGCATTTGAGATTCCTTCTCTCCTGCTTTTTTCCTGGTGTCTGACCAGGTCAGGTATTCCCCTGCTAAGGACTAGAAAGTACAGTGTCATTCCTACATTTCTCCATTTACTTTCCCTAGGCTCAAATCTCAGAAGGAATGTTTAACTCAATTTTTTTCTATAAACATTTTTATTCACATAATAAGGAAATCATCAAGCAATGGCTTTTGCAGAGATCTCATCTGAGTCAGTCATGGTGTTCTACTCATTTCCCAAAGTTCCAAAACAGTAGAGGAAGATGGGAAATCAAAAAGAGAAACTATAAAAACACAGTATCAAAAAGTCATCTGAAAAATAAATATAATGTAAATACATAATGGCTTTTTAAAGAAATTGTAGTTGCAGATAGTAGAATTATTTCAACCTGACACCACTATGCAGTGAGTTTGCCTATTTGTTCCAACAGTCTCCATCATATCAATCAAAAGCATGAACATTTCTTTATACTGAGTTACTTTAAACATGGCAAAAATGAATTGACAGATAGATAAATGTTAGTGGTTTTCTTCATGGTCTTTGTGGCTTGTCCTACTTTCCTCAAATGGGATTTTGCAAACAGCTGGTGTCACTGAATACTGAGGGAATTAATCTTTTCCAGTAGGTATTTGCTTCTGATGTTTTTCTAAGATATACACATGAGCTACGAGGAATACCATGTGACATGCAGATTTTTGCTCCTCGGAGCATGAATATGTTTCAGAGTCCACCCACCTACTTTTCCTCTCCCACTTCCAGCTCTGGTCAGGGAACCCATTCCACTCCTCAACCCAATTAGGTGAAGTCAGATTTGACTCCAGCCCATCGCATGCTGCGAAGACGTGTTGCCAGATACACAGCCCCGAGAATGTTGATGCTTGGCTAAGGAAAAGAGCATGTGCTGGCCTCACTTCTATCATTCATAGCACCCAGTAATTCTCTGATTAAAGTTACTTATTTTTTATAGCTGGATCAATTTTTGCAATGTAATCTCAGTCCAGTTCTCCCTGGCACACACTGACATTTAGATGAAGAGCTCAGGCTCTGGCAGAATAATTCAAGGGGTATATTTGATGCTTTTGATGCAAAGCAGCCCTCATCAGTCCTATTTACAGCCTTAGTATCAGTCAATCAATCATGCAGCCAATTTATCAGACCTTTTGTGTATACTTCAGGTATCTATTATTTTCAGTGTTGTTTATTATAGGATGTGTAAAGACTGACTAATGTTACCTGTGCGGGCTTTTGGGGTAGTGTAGTGATGCAGGAATGTGGTGTTGTCAAAAGTCAATAGCACAAAACAGTTACCGTAATGTGGGATGATGCTCCAAGCCATTGCTGAAGCAAAAATGCCACCGATCATCCAGAACATGCAAAGCCAGCTCAGGTGTTCCCCCCTCTTCTCACGAGATAGGAATTCAGAGAAATAGGCAAACACGATGGGGAGGGATCCCCCAATACTGAGGAGAAAAAACAGCACATAGGAAGAATAAGAGTCTTCTTCAATGTCTTTGTAGTTCGAATTGCACGTATAAAGAGGGAACGTCACGCTCACAGTTGCGCTGCACAAAAGTGAGACTTGTAGGAAAAATGTGAATCTCTCTTTGGCTGGACTGGTCTTAGACATCAAAGATAAACAAGATCCTTCTCATGCTCTGAAAGCTGAATTTCCTGTACAGTTTATATAAAACCAACTGCTCTTCACGTAAACATCTTCTCTGTGATTATTTTGTGATCACTCATTTTAGGGAGGCAAAATACAGGGAGGTGATGGGAACTGCTGAGTGTCTCATCAGAGGCTCTGGGAGTAAGGATTGTAAAATGAGGTGGGCATTTATCAGTCTCACTCACCTTTCTGCACAATTGGGGCAGTACCAGAAGAATATCAATGACCAAACTTTCTTACTGTTAACACTTAAAGGGTCAAGAGAGAGGCAATGCAACCACGTGTGCCAAACAGCAGTGCCATCCTGGCTTGGTACCAGAGATGCATCTCTGGAGAAGCCTTCCTTCTCCCACCCCACACACTCAAACTGCGGAGCTGTGACAGGACGCCTCCAGCACATGGGACGGATTCACCAGTTACCCACCCGAGGCCTGAGATAAGGCGGCAGAAGAGGAAAAATCCATATCCCTGGACAAAGGAGGAGAGGAATGCAAAGGCAGCATTGATTGCAAGTGATATGATGAGGCATTTCTTTCTTCCCAGTTTATCAGCGAGGCCGCCCAGCATGACAGCCCCCACCATCATTCCTAAGTAGACTATCAAGCCTGGAATAGAGACAGAGAGACAGTGAGTTTGGTAACTAGGTAGAAATAGTATGTAGTGTAGAAGCAGGTTTTAAAGCACCCGTATGGCAGCTGATGTCAACCCAGTATACTATGCAACAGAGATACTCCCATCCTCCCCAAATTAGCTACCACAGGTGCCACAAACTCTATGCATTGGTGAAACCTAATTTCCCCATCTTCTGGCCAAGAGCTTGCATTGCTCCCTACTGCATTGCTTCATGCAGTGTAGTCATACCCTCATTTGACCAGACCCACATCTTTCTTTCCCAACCTCACTGCTCACATATCCCCTGCACGTAAGCAATGGCCAGGCATAAGCAGCTTAGGATACACGTGTCCCAGCTATGTGCCACCAACAACACAACAGAAGTCTGATGTCTTAACTCCACTAACCCTCCTGAGCGCAATGGGACTGAGGATGCGTAGGGAGAAGGCTCTCTCTGGCTGCTGTTTATACTCAGAAAGCTGTGAGAGCAGAGAGACTGCTAAAGCATGGGTAAATCTCTTTGCAGGTTACCTATCCTACCATGCTTCCTTTGCAGTATATCATCTCATTTGCTCTCTGCTTTTCCTAGCTTTATTTGAAAGGATCAGTCTGTTACTGAGACTCACCTTGTGTAGCACAGCTACTTCCTTCATTAGTGAGCCAAGATCTGGCATCTAACTAAAGGATAACACAGAAAAGAGTGCAGTCTTGATCTCAAAATTTCAGAAGTTTGCTTCTACACAGTTCACTCTAGAGAGTTGTCACTCTGATATTGTTAAGAAAACCAGGTTGATTTTTTGTTTTTTTTTTTTTTTTTTTTTTAACTTGACTTCATTAGACCTTCTACCATGGGCTCCTCAAAAGACAGTTTCAGTGACTACATTTAGTGCCAGGCTGAATAGGAGAGAATGGTTTTCTTCTCCAAATAAACTCCCTGCACTCAGCTCACTATGTGCTTGCAACTCTGGCTAGAAAATACAGCAATTGTACTTTGCGCTTCTCTGACACTGCCACCGGAAGGGCCACCTATTATATTGCCTTTTTCTTTATCAGTACCAGTGTAAATAGCACTAATTAATAATGATCACAGGTCCAGGATTTTTTTTTTTCACTAATTTTATCTACTTTCCAGATGTAGAGAATTCAGTGAGCAAGATTATTCCTAGGCATAACCACAAGCTACGCTCCTTTTGCTGGCAAAATTCCTGTTGGGGCCTGAAGGACTGATGATATGAAAGGACAGCAGGATCAGATATTAAGCATTGAAAATCTAACAGCAATCAGTGCTGGAGGGTTGGAAACATTGATCAGCTAGAATGAAATTATTTGCACTGCTGTTAAGGAGTAACATCTGGGAATTGATCAGTCCAGCAGCTGGCAGCACATGGACCAGGTCTTTGAAGGCTGTATTGGCCTCTGGGCTTCATATTTTTGTTTTAGGCTTGTCTGTGAGCAAATCTCTGTTCATTCCTTTGAGCCAGGAAAGTTATAAGGATGGAAGGGATCAGGCAGGAGCATACGTCTCCAAGGCACCTCTGAAAAAGCCCGGATGAGGCAAGACCACAAGGAGACAATCAGCAGGTGGATCTATGCTACTGAAGGTAGTTCTGAGTTTCACAGTGCAACAGATAAAGCCCTTCATGCTTTGTCTGCTTGCTGTGTGTGGCTATGGTTTCCTCTGCCTTAGCACTGCGGGACCAAAACTCTTGGTGACCAGGTGACTTTACAGCATGCTCTGAGGGCCCTGTTGACATGGAAGGGTTTGGGGCAGCACATCCAAGTACCTTGTTACTGCATGGGCAGCTCCTTGGCTACTAAGCCACGTATGTCTCAGAGCTGTCTACTGCAAGCTAGTAGTCCACAGAGCAGGAGCAGTGTCACCATCACCACAGTTCAGAAGAAAGTGGTGGCAACTGCTGTGTTTCTGAGCACAAAGGTGCAAGAGGCTGTTCCCAGAACACCTCCTGTATCATCTCAGACACTATAGGCAGGATTATAGTCTATGCCTATGGGCTGCACAGTCCTGCTGTGGAGACCCTGATGGGGCCTGATCATGGCTGGATATGATCCAGAGGAGCTGAACTATGTCAGGATGGAGGAATATCTGCTTGCAGAAAAGCAGATCTTTCAGTGCAGGGGGTTCTTGAAGGAAAAAGTGGTGGTTGGAGATGCTTGGAGACTGGGGGCATGTCAGATTCAAGAACCAGCTGAGCAGGGGTTGAAAGAAACACCATAACTCAAGAAAAGCAGCAGCGTTCCCTGCATCCCTGGCCCCCAGTGAAGGCAATGGATGCTGAGCAAGTAAATGCAGCTAAAAGAAACATTTTTCAGGCATGGCTGAAGAACATCCCTTTGGAGGGTCAATCCTCACCTTGAACCAAGTGTTGACTTCTCTTGAGAGCCAACATCTTCTCCAGGACCTCTTCTGTCAAACACATCGCTTGGGAAACAAGGTGACGATGAATTTTTTTGCAATTTGTTCATGTTTAAAGAAGATGATCAGTCTGATGGCTGAAGGCTGTTCTATGCTATCCAGCAAAGCTGTCTAAGGACTGATGCAGAGAGTATTTGGCAGCTGATTCTGTCTTTATTTTGGTTGTGAATGCCTGCACTTGATTTGAAATGCATTACTAAATGAAAAGCTATGCAGCAGAGAGCCACTGCAGCATTTGATTGGTACTTGTCTCACGTTGATCGGAAGTGGAAAAGTTTGGACTTCAGAAATCTTCCCTGTTCTACAGTAGGGCAGTGGGTCACCTCTCTGTGAACAATTCTGCTTTCTTTTCTACCCACGCGATGTCTAATGGGCAACCAGGATTTTGTGTGTCAAAGGCAAAAACTCCATTCTTGCTTTCTTAACAGTCTTTGTACCAGAACCACGGCACAGGACTTTGCCAGCGCAACTGTGCCTCCACCATAAGCATGTGGCTCTGTGCAATCAAAACCCACACTCCCTGCCCTACCCTCCTCACCCGAGCTGTCCTGGTGAGGTGATCTGAAGGTGCATAAAGGTTTCAGATACCAATCTGCAGCAGTCAGAGAAGATACGTATACACCTGGGAATCTGGGATCTCTTTCTCTGTTGACTTCAGTCTCCAGCTTGTTCGTTGTGCAAATTATAAGGGAGAGCTGAGGCAAAAAACTGGTTCCATCCAAAATCTTTCTGAAACAAGAATCTTAGTGCTGTGCTGTAAGGCTTAATGCTTTTATGCTGGCTCCTGAGCTACATTTAATGGAGCAGCTCTGATCGCAGCCAGCAGCCAGAAGTGATGATGCACCCTGGATCTACTCACTGGTGTATCACAGCCACCCATCTGACAGTGAGCCCTGCCAGCACCGTGCCAGTGGCTCACAGCACAGCTCAGCCCACACTGCCAGACCCCAATGAGGAAGAAAAAATGCTCTGCCGGAGTTGTTTTTTTTTTTTTTCCCAGAGAAAACCCCTGGATGGCAGATGTTCACCCAAATCCTCTTAATAACAGAAAATGTCCCAGGTCAGAAGGAGGTAGAGGAGGTTGCTACTGTCTTCTAGCTAGTGATTTATTGCAGCTGAGTACCCTGGATGGCAGCAGGGCAGGCAGCTCTCTGGCCAGGGGAAGCATGGGTTTAGCATGGGATGTGACAGTGTTTGAAACCAGGCATCAAGAAGTGGAGTGGAGTGGGTAAATCCCTTCAGATTCTGACTGAGGAGCCCAAACTTGTGATGGAAGGGAAGATTATATCTCTGCAACACAGCATCCATCAAACAGTGAGCAACATAAAACACAGCAGAGCTGTTCATGTCACAAACTCACTTAGAGGATGTGGCTTTGATTAGTTATCTTATGTGATAAACCGATGGATGCATTGTCCCTTAGAAATTTAAAACAATGAAAATCTGTAGTGAAGGAAACCTCAGGCACGACCAGAGACTGTCCACTTGGCCAGTTTCTGAGAGGAAGAATACTGGTTATAGAAGTGTTTACTTCAGGGCTGAAGCAAAATCAGCAGGACACTTTATTATGATGGAGAGGTCTCTTTTGGGAAGACTGCATGTTCTGGCCAATATCATTGTACCTTTTGGGGCAGCTGCTGTAAAACACGCTGTCAGCTGACAGATCTTGGGACCCAAGGTGCAGAACAACGTCAGGTTTTGCAGATTGCTGTGTCCTGGATTAACAATAAGGTGGCAGGGACTCGGGGAGGAGTGGAATAGTTACTCATAAAGTCTCCATGCAGGAGAGACAGTCTTCTGGAGAACACAGAGATGCTTGTTACCTTTGAAAGAGATCCAGCTCATATCAAGGAAACAAAAATTCTAAGGAGAATTAGACCAAGAAAAGTGATCACTAAGTCGTATTTCTTTTGCTGTGTTACTTCTGTCCACCAAATATTCAACGTAACAACATTACAATGGTCTGTACCAGAAACTGAGTTCAAACCTCGGCTTCAAACCACACAGACCTAGACTGTGCTAGGAGCACTCAGCTTCCCAGTTAACACATGCAGTGGTTAGGTGAAACGTTAAGGGCAACTCTGAATAAGCCATTGTTTGCAGACTATTCCACGAGTAATGGAGTATAATAAATGCTTGTGGAAAAGTCTGCAATAGCCTCCCATAAAATCTCTGGAAAACCAAAGAGCAGAAATTCTAAGAATAAATTTCAGGTTATGACTAATCCAATGTTGAAGTTATAAGGAAAGTATGTGACAACTAATGGGACTTATTCCCACTAGAAAAGAGGTAACATATAGAGCATTTTCACACTAAGAAATTTATTAGTCATTATTGAAGTTGTGTGCTCCATGTTAGACAGGAATTGTGGACTTAAGAGCTGAACTTCTAGGAATAAAGAAAGGTGGACACAGTACGTGGCTATGTGTGTGCTAAACTGTCTTTTTACTATTTCAACATACCTAGAAGTAAGGGTTTCAGAAAGAAAACAAAAAATGCAAGGTTTACCTAAATCTCTATCACAAGCATGAATTTCTTTCATTGGCAGTTAATGGGATTAAAGTTCTTAAAAATGAGGCACATCTGAAAATAATCCCTTTCGAGTCAGGACAAGAAGTCAGGGAATAAATGGAAAATTTGAGCAGAAAAAAGCCCAGCTGAATGGGAAGAATTAGTCTCAGAGTCCTTGGGGCTGTCAGGAAGGTGAAGAGGCTGCCTGGGTCCAGGTGCAGGGTTGTCTCACCTCTGCTAACAGGTCTGCATGGAGCCAGTAACCACAGGAACGTGGAAGCTCCTACCTGCATTCAAAGACCAAGCCACTACCAGTACAGCCCTATAGTAAAAGAGAAAGCTTTTGAAGGGGGAAAGTGTGTGGACAACAGGAGAGGATTAGGACCTTATGTATCTTGCAGTTCAAACTGTAATAAAAATAAAATCCAAACACTTTTACCAGTGTAGCATCTGTTATACATGGATGCGCTCTATGGATGCAAACAACATTTTCTAAGTCAGGTCTGGATGACTTGGAGGTTGGATGAGGCAAGGCATGGGATCCGATTGTGCATAAGTAATTTAAAGAGAGGAATAAGCCAGTGGTAGTCCTGACTGTCCTGTGATCTAGCGGTGGCTAGCATGTCCCAGAACAGGGGACAGTCTCAGCAGAGGAGGAAGTGAGACTGAGTGGCTTTTTTTCCCTTCCTTCCTGAAATTTCTTATCTGCTTTTTCTTGTAGGCTTATTAGGGCTTTTCCCATGCATCTCCTTGACCTTGTAAATGGAAATCAAATGAAAGGGTAGTCTTGTTGCATTTGCCTTGTTGATTAAGTACCAGCAGAGAGACTTCATCTACAGCTAATGGCTCTGCCACTGAGAAACGGATCGCCCTTGTGAAAGGCAGCTTTCCATTTTCAGAGATCTGGGGGTGGATGTCGGGTGAACCTGTCTGCTGAGATTGAGGGGATTCTGCACATTAAAGCCAAAGGTGGATGCGTGAATCCACGAGCGCTTTGACGCAGCACTGGCGAGGCAACACACGTCGAACACTTTAGCAAGCGCTGCCAGCACAGCGTAGGTGGTTGTTTACACTCAGCCAGCTTCACAGTCTCCCCATGGGACTTGTCCATCACTACAGTATTCATGGGGCCATCTGGTTCCCCCACCCAATCCCTCTGCTAAAGCAAAGTTTTCAACAGAGGAAGCCAAACAAACCCTTTGCTGTTGAACGAAAACCTGTTCATGCTGGCTCTTGTCAGATGAAATTTCCACAGTGTTTATAAATGGAGATGCAGCCATCCCCATATCAGACACGCACAAGGTGCGGGGTGTTTCCAAATCAAAAAAGCCCCCTTTTTCCCCCTAGCGTGTCCCTACCACTCGGGGTGATGATGCTCCTTGGGCTGCAGGAGTGTTTCTGACCAAGAGCCAATTTGCAGCCAGGGATTTGTGCCTGATGCTCAGGGTGTGGACACAGGCAGGTCTCACCAGGGTTTAGCCAACCGCCACGTTGTGGGTCCCTGGCCATGGAAGTGCAAAACAGGCAGCCGTGGGCCATGGCAGGGCAAGTGAGACATGGCTGGTCTTGTCTGCCCTTATCGAGAAAAAAAACAGAAGTGGAGAAAAGCCACTGAGCGCTGCCGAGGGGATTAGGATTTACTGTCATATCAGGTGAATTCAGGTCAATGAGAAGCTGAGGCCAGATTTTATCTCAGCTGATAATAAAACATCCTCTTCACACAACTAAAAGCAGGGATATTGTCACACATCCTATTTAATTTGACTCACATAAACAAACCTGAATTGCTACATAACTGCATAATTACTAATAAGATCTTTTTTCTATTTTTTTTAATCTAACATTGCGAGGCTAAGCGTCTGTAAGATGATATCTTCCTTAAAATATTATTATTAAATCAAAAAAAAGAAAAAGGGACCTTTGTGCCTGAGAGACAGATTTTATTCTCAGCATTGGTGTGGCTGTTTTGCAGTTATGGGCAAAGCCCTTAAAAATTTTCTTGTCTCAGTTTACTGAACTGTGAAATGATGATAACACAACTGCAGCTCCGGGGATCTGGGAAGTCTGATGCTTTAACTGTGCCTTGCATTTTTTATACACAGGATGTGAAAAAGTTTAAAACATTACTATGTCATCACCTTTTAAACTTGCTGGGTATTTACTGCTCTATGCTTGCAAATATAATATTTAGTCCTCTGAGAGGTGATTAAAAGCACTTGAAGACATAAATTGATTTTTCTCCAACTAATGATAATGTGTGCCTTTCAGCAAATAAGTAAATACAAATTTTATGACTCTTCATGTAATTATCCTTAGGAAATAAAAAAAATTCTGTTTCTCACAGGATGTATTGTACTGAAAAGGAATAATCTGTTTCAGTAAATTCAAGAAATTAATTATTACTATTAATACTGCTGGTGAAAGCTCAGCAAAGCAGATTTATCAAATGAATATGTAAAAATAACATTGTTACAAGTTACCAAACTTATTCTTAACAACTAGTATTAAAAAGTGATGAAAATAAACTGCTAAAATATATAAAGGTTTTGTTTCTCTTTTTTTTTTTAAATACCCCTGCAATCATCTTTAAAATAGCATTTCACATAACAGAAAAACTCCAAATATGTGTTTTGTCCCACTAGGGATATTTAGGGCTAAAATAGCTGTTAATTTGCATCTGATGGTGAGATGTTTATTTTCAGCACAAAATGTAAACGTTTTCTAAGATGTGTCATATTCATTTCACACATTTCATGAAACACTGTGGGCATCTGTTTATTTGTAATTTTTGCATAATTTGGCCATAATTTGGTTGATATTTTTCAATGCTTACTTTCCGAGGGAGGAAAAATATGCACTATACAGCATCCTTAATGTCCTTTCAGCAGAAGCTGAACTTCACTAAATCGGTCTCTAGGGGGCATCTACTTTAGCGCTTTCATTTGTCCCTTCCTAGTTCTGCGAGAGCTTGGTTACTTACCTGATTTATTTCCCATTTTTTCCCTCCTGGCCTCTCTTGTTATGGCTGAGACCTTCTCGTGTGTTTAAATGTTAGCAGCTGCCTGGAAGCAACCTTAACTCCATGTCGGATAACCTGATTATGTTTCCTTAGCAAAAATGTGTTGGGACAGACAGTCACTTGGGAATAAACACGGGCATCTACTGGTACATGGGGATAAGGTAAGGGGCAGTAACTCATGCGTGGATGTGACCCTGCATCCCTAAAACCTCATGATAATTGGAGGGAAAGCTGTGCCTTCTTTTATCAGCCCTCCATTTGTTGTGCGCAGACACATTCTTAAAAGATCGTCACTGCACATTAGGCAGAAACTGAGGTGAAGAGTTCTTTGATTGCCATCTATTATTGTGCCAAGTCAACCCATAAGTATCATTGAACCCTGAGTATGAGCAAGATCAATTTGCAATAGCACAACCCATAGACTGTCGAGGGAATGTAATCCGCAAGGGAAATGAGCATGTGTGGGGGGATCTGAGCTTTGTTAGGAGATATCTTTTTCTTGTTGCTGGTGGATGGGTGCTGAAGCTAATCCAGGAAAGGTTTTGAGAAAGATTACGTTCTTGTTTCCATCAATAGCACTTCCGCAGCCTTTCCCTTCAGGAGCTGGTATCTGGTTGTCCTTATCATGCCATGTATCCACAGCTGCTCAGAAAAGGAATGACACCCTCTTGCAGGGGCAGTACTTGGGACACCAGGCTGTGCTGGAGGCAGCTCTGCACCCAAACCTCGTGTCCCTGCACTGCCCCGCTGCCTGCCAAACCTCCGACACCCTCCACTCCCTGCTGCTGCTCTTAGTTTGGCAGAAAGCTCTCCTCCTCCTCTCCAGACCCAGAGATCTGCACTCTTCCACTCTTCCACCCTCCAGCAGCCCTGTACCACTCCAGCCTCCTCACACCCTCGATTCTTGATGCCCTTGGGAATTCATGACTCGTATCAGTGCACCGCTCTGCAATCTAAAGCTTTCTAAGCCAAACTTAATTTATTTTCACAAAAGATCATCTCACAAACCTCAGATCCAAGAGAAAACCTGCAGCAGAGAAATATCCAGCAGACACAAAAGTGTATTTAACAAATAAGATGGACTGAATCAGAGACCTGCCTCCTGTACAATGTCAATCAGTAACAACTGAGTGCTACCATAAACATCCACTTTTCTCTCTGCCTCAAACTAGGATAAATCAACTTTTCTTGTTGTTGTGTTTTAAAGCCAGTCAGCAACAAAACACCACATAGCCGCTTGCTCACCCTCCCTCCCCAGCTGGATGGGGGAGAGAATCAGGGAAAAAAAGTAAAACCCGTGGATTGAGGTAAAGGCAGTGTAATAGGACAGCAGAGAAAGATAAAATAATAATAATAATGATAAAAGAATATAAAAAATAAGTGATGCACAATGCAATTGCTCACCACCCGCTGACCGATGCCCAGCCAGTCCCTGAGCAGCGATCGCTGCCCCCCGGCCAACTCCCCCCAGTTTCTATACTGAGCGTGACACCATATGGTATGGAATAGCCCTGTGGCCAGTTTGGTTCAGCTGTCCTGGCTGTGCCCCCTCCCAGCTTCTTGTGCACCTGGCAGAGCATGGGGAGCTGAAAAGTCCTTGTCCAGTGTAAGCACTACTTAGCAAGAACTCAAACATCAGTGTGTTATTGACATTATTCTCATACTAAATCCAAAACAGAGCACTCTAGCAGCTAATAGGAAGATAATTAACTCTACTCCAGATGAGATCAGGACACTTGTTTTTAGGAAAATACTTTTTTTTCCTCATATTTAAGCCACAAAATAGTATGAATGCAAGCTTTGAGAGCAGATCCCCCAAACAAACAAGCTAAGGACAGAGGAAATTGCTATGAAAAACCAGGTTCTCAAAAGTTGTCTTTAAAAGTGGGCAGGAAAGGCAGTGAGAAGTGTGTTCTTCCCCTAATTAGCAATTCCAGATTAGCTCAGTTAATGCACGGGAGGCTGGAGCTGGGGTTGGATATAGACCCAAATGTCTCCTTTCTTATTCAGAGCTTAACAGAACACCCTGAACATTCAGCCTTGCAAATACTGAGCTGGAAAAGGAAGAACAAGCTCTCTAGGGAGATTTCTTGTTCATTTTTACCTGTGGTTGGGCCAGAAATACTTCAAAGATAGATTTTTGAGTGACATTTGAAGTTTCCTTACTTGGGTGCCTGCCAGAGCTTGAGCTGTACGGAGATAGATATTTATAGGGTCAGAGTTTCGGAAGATTTCAGCTTTCAGGTAGTCACCAAAATAAACGACCTGCTTTTCATAAAAGGTCTCATCACTGGAAAGGCACCCAGCCCAGTGTCCCATATGGAGCTGGTGAATTCAGAAGTCCCTTTGAAATCAGGATCCAATTGTGAGCAATTTGCTTTCAGATATCTGACCTGAGATATTTCTAGCTAGAATTTTTAAGTGGTCTGTGAAGCAAAATAAGTTAGCAAACTCTTTAAGACACAAAACTAAGTACAAAACTAGCTAACTATGGAAATAAACACCTTCAAGTTCAGAGAAGAAAAAAGAAGAAACAGAAGAGAAAAGTGTCTAGGACATCAGTACACCAAGATGAAAGGTCTATATAAGGATAATTATCTATCGCCTTTGTCACATGAAAATAATGCAAATAGATTGGAGTTAAGGACTGGGATCTAATCCAAAACCCACATTTACCTGGCATCAGGCAGGGTTTCTGGGCCAGAATGTATGAACTACAGGCCCTGATGATTCCTCTGCAACCCTGGTACATGCCCATCCAGACACATTATCCCACTCCTAAAGCAGTTCTTCCAAGAGCTACTTTATTTTCCTTCCAGATGTGCTGTATTATTGCATAGCTGGCTCTCGCTACAGGCCATGCTGGATGCTTTCCTGATTCTTGGATATCTGGGAGACTTTGCCGTCTTTGGCTTATAATGTGCAAGGGAAATGATTGCTCATCCAAACCTTTCCACCCAGTCCCACTCACAATAACTAAGCCTTTGTATTTTGACCACAGGGAAGTGCCAATGGTGATGCAGAAGGGATGTTGCCAGTAGCTTCAGCCTTTAATCCCCATGCAGCACATCAGTTGTATTCCACGGACCTAAGAAGAAACCTCCACAGGCTACTTCTGACCTAGCACGTGTTAGCAAACTGTTCTGACTGAGAAGTTAGTGTGCAGAAGGAACTGACTGTGCAGCTGATCTGCCAGTTGGGACTTTGTGCTGAAGAAAAGGAGAACCTGGCCAAAGTGGAAAATTTTGAAGAGCAGGGCAGCATCAGCACCCACAATGTAACAACAGAGTGATCCAGAGCAAACAGACACCCATCTTTTATAACTATCAGATTTGGATGGTGCTCTTTGGTGGACTTTTGATTACAATTCAGTTTCCTTTTGGACCGAAAACTGAGTCACTGCATCCTCAAGTAGGAAAAGCCACCTTTAACCTTTCACTTATTTGTCCCTGAACACCCCTATGGGTTTGCCCTTGTGGACCTCCAAGCTGTCTTGTTCAGATCCAGCCTGCAGTGACCAGTACTGGGGCCACAGCACAATCATAAGTTGGGCTTAGATGTGGTGCGATTCTGCTGCTTTTGAGTAGCTGCCTTCTCAGCACCATGCAAACCCCTCTTGAGTAAGATCCACCCAGCTATGACTATGCATGACATACAACACAAGAGAAGAGTCATCAGAAGATCCTGAAAGCAGCTGGTCACTAGAAAAAGATATTCTAGCTACTGTCTACTGCATTAGAAAAGCTGTTTGCAAGCGGCACTTACCTAGCATCCCTTTGTTCGAACTGGATAAGCACATATCCTTCTCAGCACTGGGAAGAACAAATCCAACTACAAACACCTCCACCCCATCTGCCATCAGTGCCAGCCCTAAAACAAAGAAGAGGGTCCATTGGAAGCGTCCGTGACCACACTCCTCAATGATGTTCTCATACTGGTGGGCAAGTTGCTCCTCGTCCTCCATCCTCTCTGCCATAAGGTCAGCGCGGTCTCTGTACTCATCAGCCACAGCAGGAGCTCGCTTCTTCTGCTTTTCTTTAATGTCATCTGGGTGCGGGATCCCTTGGTACTCCCCCTCGTAGACCTCATCATCTTCATCATGCCCTTCTGTAACATCACTCTGGGCATCTTCTTCATGAGCAGGCTCATCCCCCCCACGATAGTAGCCGTCATTGGGTGCATACCCTTCATAGTTACCATCCTGGTACCGGTAGTCATCTGACACTTGGTTTGCCTCTCTGCCCCCCTGATAGAGGTTTGTGTTTCTATATCCATCATCCATTCTGAATGGAGATTTCTAAATGCTGTAGATCACTGTGTGTAGATACTGTAATATATGTATTGATTTGTGCAATTACTGGTATTGGTTACTTGAACATATCTTCTCTTTATTCTTTGGAACTGATGGGATACACAGCCTCCCAGGCTCAGAAGGAGAATTACTATATAAAGTTTCTTTCTGACAGTCTCACACAGCTTTTGATAATGCTTCACTTTTCAGCTGTCATTTGTGACTTGCTGGCTTCTTCTGTGCTTTGGGTGGGAGGAGCTGCTGTCTGGTGAACAGCAAGGGAACAGCAAATTGCACAGCCAGGGAGCTAGGAGGATTTGACAGGTTTTTCCTGATTCATTGTGGTGGTGAAGGTCACGTCCTGAGAAAGAGGAAACAATAGCAATGAGACAGCAGTAAGCTTGCAAGCACACATGCATTGAGTTTAACGCCCAAAATTTTGAATACACGCTTTTCCACTGAAAAAAAATGGTAACAGAGTGTTTGAGGAATGTTTTTGCATAGTCAAAACCCAAAGCTTCAGAACAGAAAAGAGCATTAAAAATTACCAAGTGGAAACTTAAAGCAGAATGTAAGGCAATGTGTGGTCCCAACTTCTGTCATTCCCAGAAGTCATGCCACCCACATGTGGTGCTTGTTTCTGCAGGGAGCAGAACAGTACTGAGCCGGGTTGCCGTAACAGAGCTCGCAGGTTGATAAATATGTTTCTGTCCATCTACCCAGAGCACGCTCATCCCTGATACCTACAACTGGCTAACATCATAATGACACAAAATATGAACTTGGTTTTCTTTTCCATCCAGATCCCGAACTTAATTTTATTTAACAGCTTCTTTTTTTTCCCTAGTGTCTCTCCGTCTGTATGACAGATGTACAACTAAAGTGCAGTGTCTGCCAAAATAAAGTCACCGAAAGTCACACCAAGCTCTGTTCTTCCCATATCTAACCATCAACGGAGGATGATTTTCACAGAGAGCAAAAAACAAAGCTAATATGGAATCACTGCTCTCTGCAGGGAAAACCACGGGAAGCCAAGTCACATCTAAACTAATTCTCATTTTGGACACCTGATTTCCATTATTTTTCAAGCAGTTTCCAGCCAGCTGGCACTCCAGTGTTCTCCTGCATTTGTTGCCGCACACAGCTGTAGACAAGGAGTTTGAAACGAGACTCATGTGGGAAACTTAGTAGAGTCACGCTAGAGGAGCCAGCACAGCGTAGGCATGCACAAAACGTGGACTTCACTTTAAGCTTTGAGCTACTTCCCTAAATAAAGTGTAAATGAACTATGAAATTACACGGGCAGGCACATGTCTGTATATACGTGGGTGTTGGTACCTACACAGTCAGTTGACCTATAGAAGTGTACACATATGCACACACTGCAAATAACAGTGCTACTTCTGCACTTCAGGATCTTATCTGGCAGACAGTATGAATTTAAAGAACATGCAGCTAAATTGACTTCAGAGGAGAAATTCAGTAGAAGCAGTCTCACAAAATGCTCAGGAGGGCATCACTCCTGCAAACGCTGTGGGTTTTTAGCAGCCCAAATGTTCAGAATAAGGAAAGAGCAGAGGCTTGACTTCTCTGCATGGAGTCATGGCCATGCCTTGCCTATGCTGTTCAGGGGAGCTGCTCCAAGAAACTTCATAAGAGCTTCACATGCATTTCTGTTTAGCTACCTATATATTCATGGCACATAATTACAATAGACCTCTGCAAGTCCTGCCAGAGCATCTTCCTTTTTTCTGGCCCCTCTGCCATTTGTCACTGCATTCAATGTGTTTCATCCTCCCTTTCTTTATGCTGAATAACACAATACCTTTTGCATGAAGTTAAAAAGGCAGTCGGGCATTCTTCCAGGGCTGAAAAAGAGCAATCAATAAAGAAAAAAAAAATTTAGAAAATCCCAAGGGCATTCTGATCAGGTTGGAAAGATCAGGAGACTACAGTGCAGGTAGCAGTAAAGAGAAGTATTTGCATCCACAGTGGAGGTGTTAATGTGCAGGGGAGTTAATACATCTGGCAGCCATCAGAAGCACTTAATGGGTTAAAAAGAAGCACTAATGGTTAAAAAATCCAAGAGTACTTTTATGACTCAGAACCTCCCAGTCTTGAAGTAACTTTCTTGATTACACAAAGATTTATGTCATGACTGAACATCATGTTCTCCAAGGCAGTAAAAATGTAGTTCCAGGGAGACATATTTTCTTTTGAAAAGTAGAGGAAAGGGCCTTTAAAAAAAAATAAAAAAGAACAATATGTGCTAAGGAACATTAGACTTTGCTTTGGAAGTCTTTAAATATCATTTGTTGGCAGGTTACATTTCAAAGTGACCTCAAACGTCGGAGCAGGAACCACAGTGACCTCACCGGTTTTGTCCTTTTCTGGTTGCTACAAAAATGGATTGAAAACTTGTCTTAGGAAATGAAATAATAATAGTAATAATAATAATAATCATCATCATCATCATCAAGATCAGAACTGATCAGATTCCAGGTCTCCACAGACCTTACTGCTAGTCTTATACCTACTTTTTCAAGAGGTAAAAGTATGTTCTTGAAGACCAAGCACCAGAAACTTTTTCAATCTGTATTAAAGAGTTGCCAAGGCTGGAAGCTGGGCTCTTTGCCTCCTACAGTAACAGGACCAAAGAAGATCACAAACTAAGAAAAGATATACAGAAGCATCCGTGCTCTTTCACTAAGATTGTTATTTACTGTATGGGATCACTTACATCTTGGGCAGCATAGGAAATAATGCCATGAGCTCACGAGTCTTATAGGGGAGTGACAGCCATCTGTGTCAGAAAGAATGTGTAATTCAGAAAAAATGTCGTGGCAAATAGTAGTCACTGGGTTCCCATTCAGTTTGTAGGATGGATATTCTCTGGGATCACCCTAGCAGAAGGGGCAGTGCCCAGAGGCAAGCTGTAATGTAGGACTTGAGAGCTTTGCTTTGGTACTTCACACTGCTTGTTTCCTTTCATTGCCACATATGCACAGGCTGATTCACTCGAGACCTGATTCTTTAACACCCTTTCACTCAAACTGAGCTGCACTTACTCATATTAGCAGTCCCATTTAGCATTTAGATGCAAAATCATGACTTCTCATAAAGATTGCAGGCTTGGATTGCTATAATTACCCTTCACAGTGATGCATGAGAGCTTGAGACAAATATACACACCACATCGAGCCTGTTACAACCTTGGGCCCTTTTAAACTGACAGATACCTTTCTGAGACGTGCAAGAGAGGTTTAAAGACACGACAAACGTAAGACTCCATAAGGCAGAGTCTGCAGGGGAGGGAGGGGCAGAGGCAGGAATGTCTCATTCTGGGTCTTCCCAAAGTAGCCCGTTAAACTAAGCTTTGGACACAAAAACCTAAAGTACCTGGGAATACAGTTCCTTTCCCCACTTGTAGTTCTCCATAGCATAGTACTTATTTCTCAATACATTCCCTTGCATTTTCTTCACTTCTAAGTAATTTCTGCACTAGAGTTTTACTCTATATCCTGCTTGGTATTTACTGTAATCTTATTTCCACATGGACAGTCTATCTCATCAGTTTTCCTGATGCTAGCAAGAACCCTTCACTTAGTCCTGCATCTTGCACACTCTAATTTATTTAACAGCAATTCTTTAATACACACTATCCATCTTGCAGTTTTCTTGCACTCCTTAGCTCTTTAGTCAGCTCAGATGTGGCATACTTATCCAGGAATTCCATCATTTGAGCTCTGCAACTTAAAATAGTAACCTGAAGTCTTGGATATACTCATAGTAGAAAAGGCATCTACTCTAGGAGAAGGGACCTTTAAGAAGAGCGGCTTAACACCTGTGTTTGCCCCGTGAAAGAGCATATCAGGGAGGTGCCTGCCATGCTCAGGTGGTAAACTGTGGGTTGAAGGGCAGCAGAGTTGTGGGAAGGGGTGCAGGTAAGTGTGAGTTTCTTGTACGTGGCACCAAATGAACAAAGTGCAGGAGTCCAGGGTTTGTTAGAGCTGAGCTTTATCAGAGAACAGACCTTATAGCAAATCAGTGAGCAGGGCAGATATGGAGAGGTGATTTCCTATGAAATATATTGAATCTTGGGGCATGAGAGAGTTTCTGGAAAAGTAAAGAGAGCAAGGGTGTCGCTTTGTGTGAGCCAGAACTGAGGGAGCTGTGGGTGCAGGTATGTATGCAGCAGGGAGAGAGCCAAGGCTAGGAGCTGAAATCCAGTTCCTTCTCTTTGCCTTTGCATGCTCAGTAAAGACAGGGAAAGCTCTCAAAGTCAACAGCTGAAGGGAGAGGTTATATTAATGCTAAGAATAAGGAGCAGTACAAGAACACTATAAAAATGCTTTCAAGGGATCTTTAGCATTCACCAGAATAATCCCTGTAAAACAGACGGCAGATCAGTTTAATGTTCTGCCTGAAGGACAACTCCTCTAGCAAAACATCCTCACCCCCAGAGCTGCTTTCTGCTGGCAGCAACGGGAAGATGACCATAAGGATGCTCTGCAGTCACAAAGCTGACTGTAAAAAAAAAAAAGATCCTGAGAGGAATTCTTCCTCACTAGAAGGAAATGGTGCAGATAGGTTTTTGTGAAGTTCCAATCTCAGACTCTTAGTGAGGATACAATTAATAGATCCATTTGTACACATGAAGAACCTGGATTTCAGGCAGCCAAAAATTGCACAAATATTACTAGAGAGACTGAAGACTGTAGCAAGGTGTGATCACCGTGTTGATAGACGGTGAAGTGTTGCAGTGCCCGACACGCAGCTCTCTGCTGCAGGCTGAGCACCCCTGGGTCTGTCACTTGGCTTCTTGACATTTTTGTGTCCCTCAACTGCACAGGAGAACAGCACAGCCTTCCTCTGGTGCGACTTGCAGATCGGTTGCTCAAACCCCTTGCAGCTGTGGTTATATGAATAGATGGCAACTTGTGCCCCCAAAAGCCTCAATAAACTAGAAGCTGGAGAAAAGCGGTCCCTGTGCTCCCCACTTCACAGCTGAGGCCCAGGAAAAGTAAGTGGTTTGCCCAGAGTCTTTGTCAGATTTTCATTGAATTATTGCAGTCCAGCCTTTTTTTTTTTTT
>VZTL01031137.1:26660-65505 GCA_013400535.1 Scopus umbretta
TATTTGAATTTTTGAGGTCCACCTTTTTTTTTTTTTTTTAACCAAGAGAACTGCTATTTTCCCTTAGGAGAATTTTAAAACTTCCCCTATTTCCAACCAGTATAAATAACAATTTAAAAAAAAACACTTGAAAATTAGTCTGCAACCCCGTAATTCACAAAAATAATACTTTCAGATCAGTCCATTAAAAATGTTTCATCTTATACTGTAAAAGGTTGCCCTTTTCATTGGCACCAAAAATAAAGCAGGTGCATGGAGGGTTGTTTCAAACTGAAAACCAAACATTTAATTTAAGAAATGCCAGCGTGTCAGCTGCTTGATCCATTTTTTATTAGAAACATTTGTCGAAACTGATTTTTTTTTTTTCCCCTAAAAAATTCAGGTTTTGAAAAACTGGCATTTTCTTGTCAACAAAAATTGCATCGGAAACTCCAATTTACTCTCATGGGTATAATAACTCAAGTGCATCTTTAAGAAGGCAATATAGAGAAATATAATATAGGAAAAGTAATCATGCTAGCTATATGCATATGACTAAAAGTATGTGACCTCTGTCCTCAGAGGCAGAAAAGGGCTTTTCTTCAACAGGGTTCTGCTTATTCTTTTTTTGTTAACATTAACATTGCTGCTGCAGCCACATGATTCAACATCCAGAAGAGCTGAGCAGTATCATCATTTTCCTGGACAGATGGCAAGACTAGGTTCTTGGCAAGGATCCTGCAGAGGGAAAAGCAGCAAGATCTGGAGAGAATATATATGTGAGTGAAGGTAGAAAAAGGAAATGAGGGGGCTTCTAATGCAGAGAGGTAGAAACCAAGTGAAATCAGAAGTCGAGGAGCAAGGATGGGGATTAATGGTCAAAACTGTGGTCAGAATAAAGGGGTAAATGGCCAGGGAAGGATTGAAGCCCTGACATCTTTTTCCCCACGGTTTGTGGATCAATAATAAATGACACCTACTGCTTAGTAATAACAGCATCTCTTGCCTTTGTATCCAAGGATTATAAACCCATCTCAGGCCATGTCTGTTAGTAAGGATTAGGGTTGAGCTCTAATTCTTGCTTGAATTTTGCAACTCTATTTCACTGCCAAAATAATAACCAGACAGGGATAAAAGTCTCAGAATGTAGGACTCCAAAACGCTTTTCAAAGAGGTGGGCTGTGGGGAAAATCACTCAGTTAAAATTATTGACTTCTATTTAAGGGGGTGGTTGTATCAAAATAGGTCACATCTCTTGCTGGTTTTCAGCAGTCACTTTCCTTCCTTTGTCATTCCATCAAATATTGTAATCATATGGTGCTGATGAGAAACGAGTCCCTGGGGAATTTCCAGTAGGGTGTTCTCAGATCTTAACACTGGCCAGTGAATCAGTGTGATTTAATCAGTTGAAGAGCTGATCTCTTTTGGAAATATAGGTCATCCCTTGGGATGCAAGTTTATATATTATTGTAGACAGGTAAGGAAGCACCATATTCACCGCTAGGAAAATAATTTCTTCTGATTCTTCCCACTTCCTCTCCATTCTCACAAAACTGGAAATAAAATTTGTCCTTGCAACATTGAGCATTCTTGCGAGAGGACCATATTGCAGTCCCAGGTTGGACCCCCTTGCATCTGGAGGAATGTCAGCTCCAGATGTAATTTCTTGGGACTCTTTTCTGCTCTTATTCAGAAAAATCAAGGCAGGTATATGAGTTTTCTTAATCAGTGACATGACAGCTGGAAGCAAAAAGAAGCAATTTTGCCACCAAAGACACCATGAAAATGTGTGTGGGCATGTTGATACATGGTTTTGAGGTGCTAAGTTATGTGTTAATAGCTGCAACAACCAACTGTGGCTGCAAATACTTACAGGAGGCTAACTGGGTCTGGACAACAAGAGATTTAAAAATCAAAGTCTGCAGCAGGGCCAACTTTAAAAAGAGTTTGCTTTGAACTCTGGATAAAGAGGTGTCTTTTGTCGTGGCTTCAGAGGAGAGCACTGCATTAAGTGAAAACTAAGGATAAAAACAAGTTTCTCCGGAGACTTTTTTTTATTACTAAGAAGTTATTTGATAGATATGTAACACAGGTTCAAAAACTCTCCATGGAGCTTATTAAGTAAGCTATCTGTGCCACACATTCTGTATTAGTGGCTGTGAGTTAAAAAGAAGAGCAAGATATTTGAAAGTCATTGACTTGAAATCATCTGGTTCAAAGAATTGGCGTTCAGCAGTACAGATGGCACCTAATGATTGCTCCCCTGCAGCACAGGTAGGACATGTAGGGTAAAAGTCCTGTGTGTGGTGTAAAAATCATTGATTTGCTTTAAGATGCTGCTGAGATCTCTGGGACAGGACTCATTTATTCTCTTTGCCCACAGTGTAGATTGGAAGAAGATCAGTGCTGATGCAGCCCTAGTGTACTGAGAAATGCAGGGAAAACAGAGCTGAAGTAATTTGGTGTGCTACCAGCAGATCAGATTAATTATTCAACAAAGAAATAATTTTAGTTCAAAATTCTCTGCTACAGAGTCTATTGAACTTAAGTCATCTTACAGTTTCTGGATAATCTCTATTGATGTGTGGTGGTTTTTACACATTTCTGTGTAGGTGCATTCTGTGCATATTTTGTTCTACCATGGCAAAATACTTACTGTGTAATGTGTTCCTGCAGTCCTGCATTACTTTGCTACAGCAACACATTTTTCTGTGAAGAGAAGCTATAATGTTTGAAGATGAAGCATATACAATAGTTCATGAATTTTGGGGGCAGAGCTGGACATCGTATGAACATGACCAGTTCAGTTGGGTTTGATTGAACTATCCTGATTTATATTAAGTAAGAATCTGGCTGTGCTGCTTTAATGCCATTACGCTTTTTCATATCATCCCACCCTGAGTGCGCTGGGGGAGATTTCTAGTTTCCAGCACATCAGGCACTAAAATGTCATTGCCTTATGTGGTGGTGACTTTCACACCAAAGTGGCTGTGGGCTGAATTTAACTTGTAATCCACCATGTTATGTTATGAACTAAGGGACAGAAAGTCCCCCAGATTGTTAAAGGGAGATTATATCTTAAAGCCTGATATTCTGTTGGTGCAGATGCTTTAAAGGTCATATCTAAGACAGTATGTGCTGCAGCAAGCTGGCACAGTGAATGTGTAGCAGATGAAACAAGGAACAAGCATCAGTCAAGCAGAATAAACAGCTTTTCTGAAGTTAAGGATGTGGACTAGCAAGTTGGGTGTTCATGAGATATGGAGAGGAATGTTTAACAGTAGGAGCTGGAAAGCAATGGCTTAGCAGCACAAAGCTATATACGGAGGGACAGGCTACACATCAGGATTCCAGAGAAAAGCCATAAAAGGTCAATTTGACAAGCTGAATATGGATAATGAGTTGAGACAGATGGTATAAGAGTATGGTGGCTAATAAATAATGAACAGGCTTGCTTCAAGGAACACAAGCAGGGAGAAATCACAGCCGAGAGCTTAGTCAGAAGAGAGCTGGTGAAGGGGAAAAGAACAAAACCATGGAGGATGGGCGAGAATCACAGCAGGAGGACTAGTGGGAGAGAAGTGTCTGGTTGCAAGTGCCAGAGTTTCGTGGAGATGATAATTTACCCAAAGAAAACTTAGAAATGCATATGCCTGAACTGGAATTTGGCCATCTTATTGAGATTAACAATATTTTAGCTGAGAAAATACAATATCTAAACTTTTCCTAGATATCTATTCCCTCTTCTCCTCTCCCTTTAGCATAATATCTAAGCAGCCTACAGTGCTCACAGCTCCCATGTGAGGCTGGGAAAAGTTCTTGGGTCTGCTTTGCACATCATGGCCTGAGGCAGAGAGAGACTAACGCTTCATCTGAGCATTGAAACAGAAATGCTGTGCACTGTGTCCCACACTCCCAGGGCCCCTGTAGACCAGCAAGCTAAGGCCCCCTTCCAACCTTCACACACCGTTCTCTTTGACATGATGACCAAGACAAAGGTGAGCATTACTGCCCCACGAATCTTTTCCTAATGCAGAGCTGAGGCACAAACCCTGACCTGGATACTGAGGAATTTTCTGAGATGTCCCAGTGTAGATGTAAATCAAGAAGCTTTCCCAAGATCACCTGGGGAAGCCAAATCAGTGCCAAACATCCAGAGCATGTTTCTGTTATGTCCTTGTCTTTTTAAATATCAGAGAGCTAGAGTCTTTGAGGCTTTACTGATTATTAATAAACCAACCTCTCTATCAGCATTGCACCTGGCAGCATAAACCAATAGGTAATTTAGTGTTGATTCAGAAGCAACAGTGCCCTGGTGCCCTCTAATAAGTTTGATCATTTCTATGTGTGTTTGCCCTTGGACAGCTTATTAGATCTAACCTTACTGGGCTTGGAGGCCCTGACAAGCTCCCAGAGATGAGTGTAAGCAATAACCTTGGAAATAAACTGCCTGCAATTCAGCAAATTCTGCCTGTGTCAGACAGCAAATATGCCTGATTAACTATGAACTGCTTAGCTTATTGGCAAAGATGTACGTCTAGCTTCAAAGGGGACTTTTATTTCATCACACTTGCAATCTGTGTTATTAAATAACGAGCCACTTAATTAACTAATTCATTAATACATGGCTGTGATGAATAGATTTGCTCCAGTGACAGAGTCATGAAAGTAGATGGAACCCTGAGTGATTTCTAAATACTGCTTTCTTTCAGAAAGGATTTTATTTGAGCAAGTACCTTTAAACACCTCATTCTTTCTCCTAACTCCAGCTAATAGCGCAGTGCCAATGTCTGCTGCGTCTGTTCCCTGCCCTCCCCTCCTCAGCTCTCCCTGCCCTTGTCCTTCCCTCCTTTCTGCCTTGTTGAAGCCTGAAGCTCCCCTTCTCCTTTGGCTCCATGAAGTCAAGGTGTCTTTGGTGTGTTGTGCCACAAAATCACTCTGCCCAGAGTTACCACACTGCTGTGGCCAGGCTGCAGTGTCTCGTTGTCTCCTCTCTCAAATGGAAAATGACTGTAGTGTTTCAGATACTGAAAAGCATCATCAGCTATTGTCCAGAATCACCTTCCCATTGCTGGGAGACCAACAAACCTCCCCACAAACTGGAGACAGAGGGACAAATCGTTTAATGCACCTCACAGCAACCCTTGCAGGGTGGTTGTCTCTTGTTTTCCACCATGGTATTGAAGCATGTTAAAAAGGGACTCTAGCAGAGACATTTCCACAGGGTGAGAGATCTCCCTGCACAGAACCATTCCTGTTATCAGGAACAGCTCTTTTCCAGGCCAGGATGCTCAGGCATCAGTCTCTAGAGACAGTTGCTTGCCAGCTCCAGTGAAGTGTACCAAGATACCGGACATGCCAGAATTCAGGCTCATTCCAAGAAATCCCCTGCGCCACAGCCTGTTGCAGTCACAGCCAACCTTATGCTTCCATCATGGCTCTTTAATAGGTTTTTTATTTATGTTTCTTTTCAGGGCTGCTCAACAATGGGAAGGTGANAGATATCTTTATGATTGTGTATGTTGGGGTTTTGTGTGGTTGTGTGTTGTTTTTTTTTATTTTTTTTGCATAAGCTCTCCAATACAATTGCTTTGTGGCCACAAGAGCTTTCAAAATTGCAAATGTACTGTTCATTATGCACCTTGCCTGTGGAGAAATACAAGTGCAAGCAGCAGCAGATGTTCACTCTGGGACTCCTTTCAAGGTTATTTAGCAGGGAAAATACCGCAGCAATTGCTTTTGCTCCATCCTTTTTTATAGCATTTTGATCAGTTTGACCATTTTTTGGATATGAAACGCTACTGAGGAGACCTGAACTTTGTAGCATTCAGGATCATTCAACAGATTCCATTATCTGGTTATCAAATTCACTATGTGCATCACACGTATCACTGCAGCACAAGCAAAACATACCGACAAAGTTATGTTTTCTTCTGTAAGAAATCAATTTGCAAAGCCTGTCTTAGCTGAGAGACTGTACCTTGAATAACTCAGATTCCCAGATCTTTGAAGAACCTGCTTTCGAAACAAGCACCTTGCAGATAATCACAAAAATAGATTATTTTTTTTCATTGACTAGATGTGCAAACTAAAATTGCTATAGGGCCTGGAATATATTAGCACTGACTTAACAGTAACATAAGACCTCACATAAAGCAATACTACATTTATACTCATGTTTTATACCCATATGGAGGCTTTCAACTCAAAAAAGCCCTCGGCAGTTTTTTGTGCACTATGCAGCAGCAGTATGGCTAATTTGAGCACATATAGTGGGCTCCCTAATGTTATGGAAAGGTGGATTGCTTGGCAGTGGTTTTTCCCAAGCATCCCATATTTGTTTCTTGTTCCTGCAGGAGTTTTTAGGATAGCTATTTGCAAAAGGAACTTATTTACACAGAGCCTTAAAGTGTGGGCAGTATCTTGACAGCCCAAAGTCATGTGGTTCTCAGCTGTGCCATGGGTCATCTACTGTCTCTCAGTCTTCTGAAATGATGTTCATGCCTCTGTTGAACAGGAGAGGGAAAGGAGGAAACCACTGAAACAAGGAGCAGATACTGCAGGAGCCAAAGAATGAGAGAAAGGAAAAACAGAGCATGAGAATATAGCAAAGAAGGTAGGACAAGGCAGGGTGTGGGAGGATGAAAGTCAGAAAGGAAGGGAGAGGAGAAGGCATAACAGTAGCTGGAGTACCCGGTCTTGGAAACTAATATTGCCTTGAGCCAGTAAAAAGGGGAAAAAAAATAACCAAAAATGCAATTAGGCATACCACTTTATAGCAGTGAGAAAGCTGTGCATTTGCCTCCCAAACAGCCTAATAAATTCCTGTGTTCAGGTTGGACATTAATGATGAAAAAGCTTCATCTCCCCAAATTAATAGCTACAATACATCATCAGGCTATAGCACCATAGCTCATGTGTACATAGAGAGAAAATCCTCAAAATCACCTGTCGAGGCAGAAGAAGGATTTCGCTATTATTTATTGCTTAGCGTGACTCATGCTTGTGGGTAGGGGCACGACGGTACAGATGGGAGCTGAAGTCAAATTGCCGTCAGTGTAATTTATGCCAGGAGAGTTGAATTCAGGCTATTTCTGCTTCTGTTTTACCTGTGATTCTTCTGTAAAATATGAAAAGGGTAAGAAAACAGTTTGAAAAATACATGTCTGTGCAATCATTTGTCAGGACTTGGACAGGTTTGGTTAGAGGAAAGATGGCTTAATGTCTTGGGTGGCATCAAGAATTCCGTACGGTTTTCTGTAATGCAACAGATGACTGACTGAACCTCAGAGAAGACATTTAGTTCCTCCTAGGCTTAGTTCCTTGTCTGCAAAATACCTGTAATAACTTACTTTCTCTACCTGTCAGAGACTGCATAGGGAAAATACATGCATAACTGAAAATCTTGGGTTACAATCTTGTAACCACTGATGGAGAGCTCAAAAGTTCAACTTTCTGGACTTCGGATTGTCCTTGCCAAAACCACTGTGATCTTGAAATTATCTTTGTAAGGACACAATCTCCTGCAAATGACCTCCAATGTTCTGTTTCTAATCAGAATCAATAATATTTCCAGCCTGTCCTTCCATTCCTCTTATTTCATCTCTACCCAAAGAAGACATGCTAAAGACGCTGATATTCATGAGGCTTCCTAAAAATGGAAAAGCATTGGAAAGAGATCCTGAAACTCTGGAATCTCCATGCAAAGGAGCTGCTCTTGCACCAGGGTAGCAAGGATCTTGTGACCTGGGGACCGGTCCTCACCATCCCTCGTCTGAATATGCTCCTTCCTGCAGATACTAGAATGAGGTGAATCCCTCTACCCCCTCCCAAAGCCCAGTCTCTTTGGCAGAGCTCAAGCATGCCAAGGGGCTGTACAGAAGAAATTCCAGCTGCAATGTCCCTGGAAGTGACTTTAATGGAGAACTATACCTTTTAACAAGATTGAGGAACCTGTAACCTTTACACCTTTAACAAGCATTGAGGAACTCAGCATCTTCCTCCCTGCTGGGAGTCAGGGATATAGTGTATCCCACCACTGCTGTCACCATGTACCTGGTGCATGTCACCGAGAGAGGACTCAAGGTGTGCCTCTCCAGGAGCTGTCTGCTCCCACAGTCAGCTGGCCTCCACTCCTCATTAGACTGCTTGCAAAAACTTTATTTGGCACCAGGACATCCTCTCCCATTGATGCCTCTCTCAACCTCAGCTGGAGCACAGCTCTCCATATCAGCAGGCACATTGTGGGATCGTGGTGGGTAGTTGCACTTGGACCCTTCTGAGGATTTCATCTGTCAGCGTGTCTTTATCCAGCTTCCAGTCCGTGTCCTGACACACTGAGATCAAACCTCGCCAGGCTCCTCAGGGCCATTTTGACTGCCCATCCTTTTAAGTGTCATTTTGATAGTCTTGAGATTTAGGAGAGCTGGCCATGCTCTGTGTGCTGCAGAGCCAGGCACAACATGCCTCAAAAAGCATGGAAAGCCACACTTGAAAAGCATGCTAGGGACTGCTTGCTGGGATTCAGGCTTTGGGTACACCTATTGCCAACCGTTCCCACAGCAATGTGCCTCCACCTGGCTTCTGATGGGCAGACGAGTGGGATCAGAGAGTGCAGGCTTTCCTCTAGCTTGTGCTTTCCCCAGTACTCATAGCAGAACTCCTGAATTTGGCAGAGTGTGCAGCCCAGTGCAGCCTGAAATGTGTTGATCACACTTACTCCTACTGTTGATACTATCCATCCCCACCTAGCTTTAGAGATCATGTCCTGCGCCACTGCGCAGAGCTCTGTTTTTGTTCCTCTCTTCAACCCCAAGTCAGTTGACAATGCTTCTGCAAGAAACCTTCTCAGGACTGGGTGAAGGAACCCACTGGCAGACAGCACTGGTGGCCAAGTGGCTGCCAGATCAGCATGAACCCAAGCAACATGTTGGGTGGAAGGGAAGGCATGATGAGGCAGCAGGCTTGGTGAAGGGTCTCCATACAGTATCTCCCTTCCTTACCCTTTGTGTGGGCTGTGTTTCCAAGCAATAGGGAAGAAAAGGGAAAAATCAGTCTCTTTGTCCTAAAACAGTAAATGAGATGCACTTACTTGCAGTTTCATAATAGCAGACAAAAGGACATTCAGGAAATTTGAAAGGCAAGATATTTAAATCCTGCACAAGGAAATCCCAACCTACACACTAACGTGTGGGGCTCCTGGGAATAAAAGGCAAGGCCTTGGCAGCATTGAAAGAAGGGATTAGCTGTATTTAAGGGAAAGAAGAACATGAGTTTAACGTGAGTTTCTACAACCTTTATTCCTACTGGAATAAATAAATTCTTTTTCTTCAAGACATTAGGCAAACATCAAGAGAACTTCACTCTGGTGTAGGCTATTCTGTAACTGTCCACCGAGGACTTTCTTGGATTTATTTGCTGGTGCTCACTGTCAGAGAGGGGATCCCAGGCTAGAGGGTTCCCTGGGTGGTCAATCCTGGGTAGCAATAACAGGAAGGCTGTGAAATGGCTTTCTCTTGACCAGCTAAATTGGGACTATTCACACAGAAATGGCACCAGAAGATAGTGCTACCACGGCAAATGGCTTCTGCTCCTGAGGGAGAGAAGTACAGTCTATCACACCCTAAGTAAACCTAAGATAAAATAAATTCAAGACTTTTGCTAGAAGCAGGAATTCTGGATGATATATGGGAGAAGGCAGGCAAGAAATCGAGTGTGAGAGCAGGTGTCCTCCAGATGATGAGCCTGGGGGGATTAGCTGCCAAATTTCAAGGGGATAAAGAATACTTCAAGGCAGATCATGCTAGTGTCTCTTCAGGGGAAAGAGGATAGAATATCCCAGGTGAAGAAAGTGGCAAGAAGGAGATGAAGATCAAAAGTTATTTATAAATAAGTGTAATGTCAGACTTGCTTGATGGGGGGCCAGGTAATGGCCTGCAGATGATGGGTGGATGTCAAGCCTTTCATCTAACCTAGACTGGCTAAGGAAAAAGACTTCTTTCTTATGGCACTTTAGTGACAAATACAAAGTTTGCTGGTGGTTGCAAGATCTTTCTAGTTACCCAGGAATGAGCAGCCAGAGTACTGAAGCCCACAGTGCCAAGCTTGCAGTAACAGATCCTACTGCTGCAAGCTAAGCAGGAGAGGCAAGAGCTGACCAGTTCCCCTCTTGCTTGCATGAGATCCCTGGAAGGAAGTGATGGTAGGAAGAGGAATGTGGACCCATGATTAACATTTGGACATTTTATATACAAAGCCCTTTCTCTGCAACAGGATTTCTGTAAGGCTCTGTTTGACTGCTGTCTCTGCCTCTATTTCCCATTTTGGGAATGGGATTGAGTACTTTCTACCTCACAAATATTCTGTGAGATGCTTGGGAACAGAGGCAGACAATGTTGGATCTCAGCTGGACAAGGGCAGCCAAAAGGCTGTTGCTTGGGAAAACTGGTATGCTTGTGCTGTAGAGGAGGCTGGTTTTCAGGGCTGTAAAGTTGGTGTTTTGCCTGAAGACTAAATTCACTCATTAGCTCTCTCCTGCGAGGTGCAAATATGAGGAATCCAGGTAATGAATATGTAACGAGGACAGTTCCATGTCTCTGCAGTTCCTGCGTGCATGAGAACCACAAACGGATGTAGAGGTGGGCACAGAGCTGTGAGCAAAAGTCATTGATGTGCCTGTTGTGTTTTAAATTCAGTGCTGGAAGAGGGCCAAGCGCCGCCTGACTCTATTCAACAGTAAATGGCTTTGCTGCTGTGATTGGGATGACATGGGGTTTAAAACTGGTCTATAGAAGGATCTTTTGTTTCCAAATAAAACACATTTCTTGCTTCCCTGTAGAGAAGCGGAGGGTTGGACATGCCTTGCATAGTGGAGGCTTCCATAGTTACTAATAAATAATGACTGGGGCAGGGTCCTGCCCAGACCTCCATGCTTTGCAGTGCTGGTGCCCAGAATTTCCTCCAGGGCTGGCCCATGGCCCTTAGTGGAGGCAGTCATGGGCCACATACCACAGCTGCCCCAACATGACACATGGATATTCAGAGCTCACTGCTTTCCATTGCCACGTACCGCTGTACAAGTCTGTTCACCACCACGTAGGATCCAGATCCAATATTTTTTCCACAGGGCTAGAGACCAAAAACCAGGCCAACCTGTACTACACCTCCAAACTAACCTGAGCCAGATACAACATCCTCCAGGTGAGCCATTTGGCCTGTCATGGTTTTTTGGTTTTTAGTAAGGCCATACCTCTCATAAAAGTTTGTAACTAAAAGCAGTGTCCATCCTCTACACAGTGCAGGTGACAGCTTTAGCTGTTTCCTTAGTGTCACCTGCCCCGTTGTCCTTGTCAAGACTCTCCTTCCAAGGCTGGTGGAGATCCAGGCTCTGCAGGAGGTCTCTGTTCAACACCAGCTGCACAATGCCTGAATTTGGGCTACCAGAGTTTGATGCAGGGTTGAGAAGATTGCAGACTTTTCCTGTTTGCAAGCGATGTACCGTGAAATTTTACTGTGAGATGAGCAGGATTTTCTCTGGGAAATAGCTCCATCTGTTCTCTCAGAAATGAGTCTCCTCATTTGCTGGAAGCTGAGAAAAAATTTCTCTGCAAGGGTCCCCAGTTTGCTGCTATGTGTCTGACTTATAAAGTCTGAGGGAACTCCCCTGTGGTCAGACATGGGTGGCCAGCACAAGTGTGCTACTCTGTACAGTGGATTGCAAAACACAGGAGGGCTTCGTGAACTCAAATTGATCCCTGATATTTGCCCAAGGGTGCCTCAGTGCTGTTCCTCCAGATCAACAGCCACTTCTGCCCAGCTCATTCAGGGTATCCACCTCTCCCTGAGAGCCAGTCCAAGGTTGCACAGCCCACAGTACAGGCAGGGAAATGTTGCCCGGCTTTTCTTCCTGCTTCTGTCATCTTGTGTGCTTTGCAGGAGGGAAGCACTGCCTGTGGTCCCTGCAGCAAGGGGTTCCCCTGCAGAGTGACATCATGCAGAGAGCTCCCTTGGCTCATGGACAGCGCGGATTTCTTCTGGTAGAGTAACCCTGGCTGCCAAGTGAAGGCAAAACTGCTGATCCTTCTGTACAGTACCCTCAGCACCTGCCCCCAGCCACAGATTAGATCCTTCTCAGAATTGTTTTAACACTAACCCGACAAATCGCCTGCTGTGCTGCTACAGATGGTTGAGGCACCGCTGACTTCCTCTGCTGGAAGGTGGCAAGGATTTCCTGCCCTTCCTGGCTCCTCTCTAGCCCAGTCATACACTGTGATTCATTTTTTTAACACATTGAATATACTTCGTAGGAACCCACTAGCCACATTGGCTCATGCTGCTGGTCTATTCATCCCTGAGCTCTGGGATGCTGATGAGCAGTATCTAATACTTCAAAGGATATTAAAAATCATCTGTGATTTACTTGCTCTATGAGTCTGTGTGGAGAGAGGGAGAGATGGAGAATCCAAATCAGCCTCCTGAACTGATCAACTCTGAGAAGGGTAAGATCAGAGGATATTTAATTAGGTTCCTAATTACAGTTATTTCCTGCCAGAAAATCACTTGGGTTTGGATCCCAGAGCAATGTGAACTGCAGATTTCAGATATGCATTGCATAGGTAAACATGATTGTTTCTTTGGCTTGATCCCAACTGGAAGAATAGCAGGCTGGACTATCAATGACTGAAGATTTAACTCTGATGTGTCATTCTTTCCACAATAAAAGCAATATAAAGAAATCACATAGGCACAGATGGGTTCAAATACTAGTCAAGTCCAACAGTATTTCAATCCTAAAGTAAATTCAAAATAAAAAAAGAGGGGGAGCACCATTGGAAAGCCCACATATTCCTTGAAGAAATACCACCTTACCTCTATTTTCTGTATCCCTTCTAAAAATACAGCTCTGCTGATAGGAACAGGCATTGTTTCTTCCACATGATTCTGACTAAGAGAGCCTAGCAAACAGGGAATCTACTAGAAACTAGTGGAATAACCTTGAATATTAAAAAAAAAGCAGTCTGAAGTGTTTTCTGCTCCTTGCTTGTTTGTTTCATTCAGGCAGATAAAACAGGGAGAAAGGGTCAAAAAATAGTCTAGTTTTCTATGAGAAAAGAGACGTTAATAAATGTTTTCTTCATGTCAGACAATATTTTTCTTCAAAATTTGGCAGGTTTTCCCCAAGGATTCAGAAGTCTGCAGTGGGTTCAGTCATTTTCAGTGAAAAGGGACAAAAGGAAACATTTGCTTCTGAAACTTTTCTAATTTGTCCAGAACAGATATTTTTTTCTTTTGAGAATAAAATGTTTGGATAAACATTCTTTGACCAGAGGGAAGGAGCATATTCTCCAAAGAGAGATGGGGAGCTTCTCTTTTACATTACCTCCTTGACTTCATTGGGTAGTGTAAATGGACTGTCCATACCGTCCAGCTGGACCCAGCTGTGATGAGAGCAGTGGAAGAGAAAATGGATGAAAAAATGCTTCTAATCTAATGTGAATGCAAGAACAAGGAGAGTGTGAACTGGCCAGAAAGACATTTCAACTGGGAATAAAAAGAAAGTTTCTAAGCAATCAATGAGTAAAAAAACCTCACCCTGTCTACTTCTCAAACAGAACTGGCTACGTTTGTATGGGGAGTACACCAGGGGAGCGAGCTGGAGTGCTGCGTTCCTACTGATCAATTCCCAGTTACACCAAATGAGAGATCAGCTTGGCCAGGTGCTGGGGCATTTGCAGCAGATATGAAAGCCTGAAATTCAAACCGATGCTGAAGTTTAGACAAAGCTTCCTGACAGCAATACTTCTGAGGCTGAAGGACAGGACCTCAAGGGGAAGAAAAACAGAAACCTCATCGCTGGGGTTGCTGAAAATCAAAGACAAACTGCTGGGAAATATCCCGTAAGCGTGAGCCCCGTGCTGACTGTACAGCTGAGCCAGAAGATGCAAGAGACCTTGCTTTAACCCTTCTATGAATTAAAGATGGAAAAGACAACAGAGCATGGCAGGAGGGGGTTAGCGCTCTTACTGGCTACCAACTTGCATAGGGTGCGAAGAGCAGCTTGATTTCTACGTCAGCCCAATGGCAGGTAGATTGAGCACCAGCTGGTGGCTACTACATGTGCTTGACTGCTGGCAGGCTCTGAAAAAGCATCCAAATGCCACCCAGTGTTAAGGGGATAAGGCCAAGGCTGCCAGGGGAGGTAAATCCAGGGAGCTTCGTCTGTTTGCGCATTTTTCTTGAGTCATTGTTGCTTTTGCAGTTGAGGAGCCCTTCACTGCAGGCAGAGCAGAGTGCGGCAAGCCTCAGGGAGTGTCGAGACTCATGAAATATAGATAGGAGCTAGGCAGGCTCCTAGAGCTGGGTAAATACATGCACAGTAATTGTCTCTGTCTTCAAGCAAGAAATGTTTTGCATAAGGATGCAGAAAAGAGTTTGTTCAGTAAAGTTGGATATGCACACTTGACTCAGCAATTGCTGGGGAAAAAGAAAGAAAGCCCCTCCTCTGTGCCCAGTAACTGAGCAGTAAGTGAACAAGAAACTCCAGTTTACATCCTTTCTCCCCTTTCACTCCACCTTTTTTCCATCACCTACTCAGAAGACTGTTATCTCCAATGTCCAAAGAAAGATCTTCCAAAGAAAGAGAGTCTTATGAAAGCAGACACAGCACAGATGCAATATCCTGATCCAAACCATTTACAGTCTCCATAACACTCCCAAAGAAAACATCTGTCTACCTGGAACTGGCAGGAAACAGAGTTGCTGATGCACAGATCTTAGCATGGAGACAAGCCAATGGCTAAATGGATACTATTGTAATGAAAATTTGTTAACAGCTTTTTTCCAGCTGCAGGGACAGGCATGCTCACTGGGATGCTCTGAGTGCGTACAAACCTGAATGATTGCTCTCTGAAATTACTAAGGGCTTCGTGTATCCCGTCTGTCCTTTGCATGTGAGCTGGATCCTGAGAGATCTCTGCCTTTATGTGCTTTAACCATGCATGGCTGGTCAGAGCAAGCCTCTGCTTCTGCAACTGCAGTAAATTAATTATTTCTGGACACCTCTTAGGAGCCTCTCATGCTTAACCTGATCTTACTCACTTGGAGTAAGCAAGATTCCTACTCTGTGGGAAGATGAAAGCTGAATGACCACCCCTGACAAGGGCAAGGCAGTCGAGACATGGGCAAACAGGGCTAGACGGATGCAAAATGAAGCCATGTAGGAAGACTCTGCACTGAAATCTCACATAGATTGAATCTCACAATGGAATTTCACAGTGGAAACAGCTGTGGCATCTCCTGCTCAAACACTCATTTTGAAACAGACCTTGAAAATTATTTTCACTAATGGTGGGGATGAAATTCACTCCAAACCTTCCCAGCTCCAAGCTGCATTCATGGACAAATTAGTAACACCGTTTTGCCAGCATCCTACATTTGACCACTAATTAACTCAGCAGCCACTGCCAGAGTTAATCAAGGAAGCAGCTCCATTATCTCCTGTACCCCCACGGGGTAGGGATCCACTGCCCAGCCCGCAGTAAAGGCAGAGCGAGGAGCTGCCCATTTTGCTGCCGTTGAAAGGCCACTGAAGCAGCCCCGGGCTCCCCTGCAGGGAGGTGGATGTCTGTGGGTGGATGGCCCCAAGCCCCGCACCATCGCTCCCCGCAGCCATCCCTCCGCAGTAGCCTTTCCCATTCAGGAGAGATCCCTCCACGGTGGGTCTCTCCCCCGCACTTCAAACTGGAAGAAAGGAGGAATGAAAGCAAGGAAGAAGCTGAACAACTAGACTTACTGAACTCAAAGAGTACAAAGGTTGCCTCTTATAATTCAGGTGCCACCTCCTCTAACAGAGTTAAATTGCTCCTTTCGGTGCGAGCAGTAGGTTGTGCACAGCAGGGCTCAGCTTCTGCCCTGCAACCCCATCCCACGGCCGCCGGGCTGCTGCCTTCACAAAGCATCAAAAGGGGAAAATCCTCTCATGCAGCTAGTCCTGGGCAAGGAGGATGCACAGGAGATCAAGACTCCTGTGAAGTGTCTGAACCGTTGGCATGGGGAGCTTTTTCACCACTTTTTGGGGTTGGCAGAGCCTGCATTATTTCCTACTTGAGGGAAAAGCTTTGTGGCACAGATGTAATAGACTGTTTTTTCTTTCTTACATGTCACACACTTCTGCTAAGCCACATGGTCTCAGATGTTGTAAGCCTGCCAAAATCATAGTATTATTTCATAGCAGGTATGAGGAAAAAAAAAAACAACAATGGTTAATTAAATAATTACTACTGAGTCTTGCATTTTACAGTACACTGCTTGGAGATGGAAATTCTGGATGTTTTTTAATCAAATGGCTTATCTAAATCTAGTAGGATAAAAATTTGTTTCAGAATTTGATTTTTAAATGTCAAAGGAAATATTTTGTTTTGGAAGCTTTCCAGATGGAATAGTTCCCAGTGCAAAGACAACTTTTTTATAACAATTAGGAAAAAATAATTGAAACTGAACAGCTACACTAGATACTCTGAAAGAACAGAAAAGATACCAAAATTATGTCATATGACTTTCACCATGAACACATATCCCATTCTAGTAACACTGGATTTTTAATTTGATTTCAAATTTGTTATGGATCAGAACCTCAGGGCTGTAGATTAATCCAGATTTGCCCAGCTGAGAATCCATCCATCAGCCCTGTTGTGATTATGTTCTTCTAATCAAGTACAATTAACAATTGTCACATAGCACCATTAAAAAACACTTAGGAACTGATCAATTGCTACTATAAGCTGAACTGATTAATGTAATTATTGAAATCAAGTTTCAATTAGCTCTAAAGAATAATAAAAATGTGAACAGCAAATTCTGCTGCAGACATACCATCTTAGTCTGGACAAGAAAGATAAATATGATCCCTTTTTCCTGACCACTGAAAAAAATTAGCTGCTAAATTCCTTGTTGGGTTTAGCAAATAGTGTCCAGTTCACTTAGGCTGCGAGTAAGCAAAGCTTTGCATGTATGTTTACTCACAGACTTTTCTACAGGACTCCTTACCATAGGATGTTACCATCAAACTCTAGAAATATTTAGTAGAATTACGGCAGATTTGACTGAATTTATAGATTAAAACAACCGGAAACCAATTTTCAGTGATGATTATATATTAAAACAAATGCAGTCCAATGCAAGGACCAAATTCCCCTTGCAGGAAGGAGGGAAACGCTGCCTCTCCTTTCTCTGCCCAAACCTCCGCGTGACCCAGTGGGACCAGCGGCTATTTACACAGCTTGTCCTTTTCCCCCCAGGCTGGATAGCCTGTCTGCCTGCTGGGTGGCCTGGTACTTTGGTCACAGACTATCCAGCATCTGTGCAGGTTACAGCAGCATTAAAATCAAGTGGATAACTATTCTCTGGATATATTTATACATAACCAGATCGGAGACATTTTTCCGAAGTTTTCCCTTGGTGACCTGACAGAAGGTTTGAACATCTATTTTGGACACTCAGATGACAAATGTAACCTTCTTTTCCAGCTCAAATGTGTCTTCTCTGACTACTCAAAGTGACTAAATGTGTGGGGCCAAGCCCTGCCGCCCTCCTGCTGTGATGTTCCCCGCAGTATACAGCCCACTGAGAGATCAAAATCTCTGCGTCCTCACTGGGGCTAGACGCAGAAAAGAAGCAATTTTTTACAAACCCATGGAAGCATGTTACTAACGATTTTGGGACCTCCGTGGATCCAGTCGATCCAGTACCCAGGTTATCCAAAAGCTCATGTGGGTGATGGGAAATCTCTAATACCCGCTGATGGGGAGCATGAAGGCTTGCCCCTTTCGTGCTCTGTCAGGAAGGCAACAAGCCATAAAGTTTAGGGAAGCTGCCAACTGTGCACAGCTAGTAAGTTGGAAAATGCCCTTCATGTCTTCTCAGAAGATGAGAGTGCAACAGTGGACCTGACCGGGAAGCAGAAAAATTTGCTTTCTTCTTTCACCTGAAAGCAACACTTCCTCTCTACCTTTGAGATCTGGCTGTGCCACTAGTCAGTAAAGGACCTTCTTCCTCCACCTTTGGCTTCCCTTTTCCACTGCTTAGTTACGTCGAGGCCTCTGGTGCCCAATTCTCTGTAGAGCGCTCCCATTGTTTATAAGCAGCCTCCCAGAAATGTCAACGTTTTTCATCTTTCCCTCCATCCACTTTTGGTCCCTACCCATAATCTCAACTCTCCTCCTGCCTCTGCCTAATCCTATAACCCACAACAAATCCCTTGTCCCTCCCCTCTCTCTGCCTGCATCTCTTTCCATCACCGTCTCTCCCAGGGTGCCGTGTGTGTGGGATGTGAGCCTGGAGCAAGGCTGCTGTGTGAACACACAAACCTCAGGCATTAGCTCCCATCAAAACCGGCCTTTGAGCACCTGGAACAACCTCTGAATGCCACAGGGTCTCTCTGATAACTCAGTCTGACCCCCATCTGCAATAGCTCCCTCCCTGAGCTCTCTCAGACCTTGGCTCCAAACAGGAGTAACCCAAATCCACATCCTAACACTGCCTTTATGTTAAAACCCACAAAGCTATTTTTGGTCTGGTTATGGTCAGCCATATTTAAACAGAGACTAATTGCACCAGCACAAACTTGTCCTCACAGAACTTCATTTTCATCCAGACAGAAGCTTTCAAGCAACAGCAACCAAACCCTTTCAATATTTAATCAGCTGCGTGGCCTGAAACAGCGGGGACTGGCAGCAGCTGCCTGGCGCAGAGCGGGCAAGGAGGGGTGAGCGCTCCCGTCCTCACCGAGCCTCTCTCCAGCCTGAGGACTCGCCTCCTTTGCACACTTGCGGTGGTAGAAAGCCAAATGGGAGCCCCGTTAAAAGCCTGCTAAAGCCTGCTGCTTTAGCCCCAGCAGCTTTCAAGCAGCATGGCTTTGAAGCACCTTATTTTTCATTCCTCTCTTCCAACTTCTCAGCTGCCTTCCAGGTGTAAATCTTACTTTCTTCCCTACTGGTGACTGGGAAGTTGCTGTGCTCAGCACCCTGTAATTGTAAGTCAGCAGGACTTGAGCTCTCTCCCATTTCTTTCTGGTTTTAAAGCAGGCAGAGTGTAAATCTTGGCTACAGACAAGGCTTTGCAGAACTTGCAGTGTGTGTGGACAAATTTAGGCTTTTCCTAATCATTCTTCATTCCCTTAGTGCCTGTCCTGAGTGTGTTAGGGTGATCAAAGGGGTTGAAAGGACATCCCAGCAGCCCAGCAAGGCTCCCCTGCTGCTGGACACCCTGGGCTGGAGGTGCCTGTGCTGCCCACGGGCACCACGCCAGGCACAGCCGCAGCAAAGGCAGCATCTCTGATGATTTGTAGTGTCTGAGCTCCTAAGAACAAAGGATCCTATCTTGATAGCATTATAAAATAGATACTAATAACCAACCTTAAACATCCTTATCTAAAAGAAGGGGAAAAAAGCATGGAAAGCACATTCAATTAGTGATAAATAATAAATACAAGATTAATTAAAATTATTCCACTTTGATTTGGCATTCTCTGGCGCTGAGAATGCAGAAGGCATTTCCTGTGTTCTCAAAGGTGGTGAGACGTCAGAGCATCACCACAGTCCCCAGAAGGGCTAATAAATGGCAGCAGTGACGGCAGGATTCATCGTGCATGTACCCACTCTGCTGGAAATGGTCGCCATGCTCCTTTCATGCTGGTCACAACTAGCCTTAGCTCACCGAGGAGGTTCAGCTTCCACCAAGCCCAGCAACTCTGGGTCTGTACCGCAACTGAAAAGGCTCCTCAACTCCTCCTGAATGCCAGGAAAGCTTGACTAATTGCCAACAGTGGCTACACATCAGGAGAATAAACCACTGGGATTTCTCAATCTGGGTCTGTGTATAAATCTTTTAACACCTCATCTACACATGCTCATAATTAATGCACACTAGATCCCTGCAATGAGACAGCCCTGCTAAAATATCTGTGAATTTGAGCTGTGAGTGCATGTGGTGTGGGGGTGCAGAAGGACAAACGTACCCCTCCAAGAAGTGGCTGATCTTGCTGATGCCCACTCTGAGCATCAGTGGAAGCAGGTGAGAAGAATTAGTGTCAGATTTCCTCCCTTGCAGTGAGCTGCAAGCATTTGAGAACCAGTTCCCAGTTGTTGCAGGGCTTTGGAAAAAGCCCACACCTCTTGTGGCCCCAAGATCTCTATCACATCCCTCTCTATATATGATCATACCCCCTGGTTTGCCACGCCAAGATGAGCAGAAGACACCTCTGAAAACCTGTAGCCCCTTCACTTTAATGAGGCAGATTAAAAATCCATAAAGTGCTCTCACATTTCAGCCACCTCCAAGCAAGAAAAGCCTTGATTTCTTCTTCCTTCCTAGCGTTAAGGCAGTCAAGAACATGCCCAGGTGAGCTATGCCACCTTACATGTGGGAAAGTCTATAATATCTAATCGTAAGGATCCGCCAAGATAGTACTAGAAAAAGAGAAGCTTTGTCCTCAAAGTGTACTGAACTTCCTGGCTGCCTTGCCCTAGCTTAATTCTCTTTCATAAGAGGTTCTTCCCCCTTTTTTAACCCAACTCCTCTTTTGAATTCAACCCAGCCAAGGAAATCTGCAAGGCCACCTTGTTCCCCTCTTCCTTCTCCCCCCAACACCAGCGTGTTTTTACCGACATAAACATGATCGCAAAGTCGTGACTGTACAGGAAGAACAAACAGGCTGAGCAGATGGGTTGTGCGGGAGGAAGCCCTCATTTAAAACGCAAATAGCTGGTGGTAATTTAGCAGATGTGGTAAGGAAAATCTGGAAAGGGAAGCATGAGGTGACTGGATTCCAATTTCAATCAAATAATGTGGAAGTTTCCCTGGCAAAGAAAGGTTTCATCTTCCATCTCCTTGATTATCTTGTCTTGAAGAGATAATGACACTGATCCCAAGTGTCTTCACGGGAATGATCTGGAGCATTCTTCATGTAGGATCTCATATGACTCCGTGCCTTTACCAAAAGGATTTTTTCACAAGGGAAACCCATCCTTTATAGCCCAAATGTCCATGAGAAAGGGCTAAAATTCAATTAGAAGTCATAACATTCATTAATTCTTTAGCACATTCAATTCTGTTTCCATCCAGAGACAAAGACTTTAGGACCTGTCCTTCACTTCCCCAACATCAAATCATCATCTCTCAGAAAATATCTTTGGGATGCTGTAAAAATCTGTACATCTAGCATATTGTAACATTCATTTGGCCCTAGAATTTCATCTTGGCAGATGTACCAAAATTACCACAGATGGGTATCAGGATTTTCTCTTTATAAATATTACAGAGACATTAATTACACAGGGGAAATGAACCCTTCCAGGCAGCACTGCAGCAGGGACCGGGAAAGTGCAGTCACCACTGACCAGCATCTCAGACTGAACGTGGGAGAAAAGTCAAGTGCACAGAAACATAAAACTGACAGCAAAGATACCCTGACATCAACATCCCTGCAGGTTTTAGAAGATAATTCAACAGGACAAACAATTTACAGAAATTTCTGGTGCTCAGAAGTGGTTTTCCAGAATACATGGAATGAAGGATTTTCAACCTTTTGAAACAAACCATGGTGTTGCGGTTAGAGGAAGCAAAAGCTGTCCTCTTTAAGAAGATTTCCTCACAGATACAGTCATCAACCCCCCAAAGACAACAAATTTGGCAATTTCTGCACCCTTGCCTTCTTGCACAGTGCTGGGATTCAGTCATGGAAAGCCCCTTCCACTTCCCTGCGTTTGCTTCACCGACTGTTTGCCAGACACAGATTTGGTACTAAAGAATGTCACCCTGAAAGACATGTGAAACAAAAATCCAAGCCAAAACTTGCTGCTTAGAAGAGGAGGAGCTTTTTCTTTAGATATATTGTAACTGGTGCTTCAAACTTCACAGTTGCTCTAGAATAAGCACAATAAGCAGAGTGCCCCACTCTAAGTGTCACGGTATCTAACATCAAAGAGTAAGAAATGTGTGAATTTTTAGCTAGTGGAGGTTTCTGTATGAATACATCATGAGAGGAATATTTTTATAAACAAATCATCTCTGAAATGTTGTCCAGGAGTAGTTTTTAACTCTGCCTGTCATAAACAAATCCAGAAAGAATTTGTTTTGGTATCCCCAAACCAAATTTTGCACCAGTTTTTGGGTGGAACACAGGTCTGTCAAGAAGGTCATAGCTTTGAACCTGTCAGCAAAATTGCCAAAGCTTCACCACTGTATTTTTCCTCTTTTTTTGTTCAACAGAGGTATGTCGTGTACAGACCTTTGCAGATTCAATACAGCCAGATTGCAAAGGCTGCTCTTAGGTTTATTATTCCCTGATCCTCTTTAAACAAGGGCCCTAAATTCATCCCTAGTGCAAGACCTCTGCTGTCACTCAACTTAGAAGCAGGACGCCCATTTTGAGAGTCCTGTGAGATAAATCGACTCGCAAACCTCTCATTTAGAGTAAGCCAATGTCCAGGACATCAGATAGCTCACAGTACCAGCAGCACGTAGTCCAGCTAGATCTTCTTCCTTCCAAACATCTTTATCTGCACCTGCCTATGTATCAGCTATTTGCAGCACCTAGGGGACTGGTTTCAGGGGAAAAAATGCAGTTAGACTTCATGATGGAGATAGTTTATCAGCTAGAAAAGTTGAGCGGCTTTATGCATCAACTTAGGGCCAAGAATTCATTAATGACCTTCCAAAACTCCTGCAGTAAAGCGCATAAAGCAGAAAAAGCATCATTCATGTAGCAGCTCACCTAGTACTACCCCATGGAGACCACCACTGGTGCTTGGCCATAAGCTCCTAATGTGCCCCAGACCATGCTGGAAATCACATAGGAAAAAAGATACAGAGTGGGTGATGAAACTGCATGTGCATGAAAGCTGCTCCGACTGCCTAGGCACACACATTGTCTGATCTGCTTGGCTCCCAGCCTCTCACTAATAGTAATTAAATTGCTTTGATGAACACTGACCCCTGGAAAAGCTTCAGTACAAACCAAACTGGCTTCATCATTTTTTTCTGTCTCTTTTTCAGCTCCCCTCCCTTTGCTTTTTACCCCATTAAGCCTTATTACATTTGCATCCAGAGTGATTGTCCAGAAAGAGACCAAAGAGAAAAGCATCGCTTACCAGAACTAGGAAATATTTCAACACAGCCGTTCACCAGCCATTTCCCCTCTTCCTAGCCTGTGGAGCTGCTCCTGAAAGGGTCGCCCCTTTCTGCTAGGATGTCACAAGCCGGAGATTAGAAGTAAATGCTCTGCAAGCCAAGCCAATCATCCTGCTGCAACTGCATCCAGGTACTGAAGCACAAGCAATGGAAAAGTCCATCAGCCAGCAGAAAACACGGGCGCATGCACACCCCCACCCCCCCCAGCCACAAAGCGATAGGAGCGGAGGGAGGCTGGAGGCAGGAGGGAGAGCAGATGGGAGGGGGGTGGCTTGGCGGAACCAGGCAGCGGGAGATGCTAACGTGACAGATGTGTTGACTTTAAGTTAAACAGGAAATTGAGGATGTTTGATACAGGGGGAAAAGACACACTAGCTCACGTTAAAAGCAAAGACTTTCCCTGGTCTTTCCCTTCTTTGCTTTCTCTCTTCCATTCAGGCTTTCTCCGGTGATTTCTAGCTCTAACCTCACATGCAGAAACAAGCCAGGGTTTGCCCTGGCTCTGCCTGTGTGTCCAGGCAAGGCAGGAGCTGCAGGGCCAGCCAAGGCTTTTCCCTTCCTAGCAGTGCGTTGGGAGTCTGGTCATTTATTCCCTGTTCAACTCAAACTCCCCTGAAGTTACTTAAACAACATCCTCTAGATGATGCGAGTAAAAGTGGGAATACTGAGCAGCAGGACGAGGCTTTCAATTTGTTCCAGTTCTGGGCAGGGGAAAATACAATAGGGTCGAAATCCTGATTTAGGTTATATAGGATAAGCAGCAGAGAGTAGAATAAATTGATTTAAATGCAGGAAAAATAAAGTGCCTTGGTGCGCTTGACTTCCCTGTGAACAAACCCAACTTGTCAGCAGTTCAGATGCCAGGCTGAGTCTGGGAGATGGCAGCTGTACTGTGGGGGTCCACAGGGTTAGCATCCGGGGGGATATAACTCCAGGACAAGGTGACAAGGCCTCGAGGCAATAGTAGAATGCAAAGGGAATTGAAGAAATCGAACCCCTGCACTGATTTCTTGGTTAAAGCCTGGAAAGCGGAGTGAAGGAAGATAAACCCTACTAGTTCTGAGATAGACCCCAGCTTCTAGAGATTAGGCTCCACCACAAACCCAGATACAGAAAATCAGTGGTGCCAGCTGTCTCAGTCTCCTGGACAAGGACCCTGTTCCTGCTTCACAGGAAGATCACTCCCTTTTTCCACTGCCTTCAGCACCAGGAGGAAGAGCCCCTTGGCATCCCTGCAGAGACAGGTGTCAGCCACAGCCCGGCATGGCACAGCTGAGCCTTTCTCATTCTCCTCCCCACCAAAGCTTTGTCCCAAGAGCCACCTGTAGAGGTGACAAGAATGTCTCCTCTATGGCATGTACAAGTCCCCAGGGTGAGATTAGTGACAGCATTCCTTTTTTTCTAGCAGCTGTGCACTAGGTAAAGGACAGAAACCTGTCTTTTCAACGTACAGGGCACCTGCCCCATGACTGTGAGTGAAATATTCAGGTTTTGGTGCATTCCAGCCTGCCTCCCTCCTCACATCCCATTCTCTCCACACCCTCACTGTTCCTGAGCTGTGTTATTGGCCTCCCTTCGACATTTTAATGGAGTACCGACAGTGATCCATTCGCACTCCAAAGAGATGAACCTGACTTGCATCCCCCGAATCCCATTTGCAGAGCCAGCCCAAGCAGGTGGGTTGGGAGCATCTTCTCAGATGTATCGGCTGCAGTTCAAGAAGCATCCCTTCTTCTGGATAGAGAAACAGCTTGAAAAAGTCTAGCGAGGATATTACACTTCGGAAAACTGCTGCTTTGGGTCTCTTGTCCCTCCTCCTACCTGCTGCTGCACTCCCTCGTCTCCGCAATTATTTATAAAGCTCCGTGTTCTTTCCTAATTGGGATGCCATCATGTTCCCTTTCGCCTTGCACGTCACTCGTGTGTCACTCTGCGTCTAGGCCCGCGATGGCCTCTCAGAGCACTTGGCAAGGCTGGCAGCAGCCAAATGCGTCATCAGCAACCTGCCCGCACCTCCCGCCCGCCAGCCATTGCTCCCCCGGCTGCCTCCGGGCCTGGCTGCAGCAGGGCAGGCCTGGGGGGAGTTTAAATCAGTTTAATCCCCAGGCTGGATAATGCACGGAAAGAGGATTACCCATTCTGTGCAGAGCCCTTACCTAAATATAGAGCAGCCTTCCCCTTGCATTGCAGCTCGTGTAGCATGGAGATGTTTTCCCTGCATTGCTTCCCTGTCCCGTCTTAGGGGGTTAACTCTGCCCTCGCTCAAATCCGGGACAATCCAGTTGTAACCTGTGGAGTTACGGTGCGATAAACTCAGGGTTTCTAAAGCAGAGGCGAGGCTAGCTCTGTGAAAGCCAGTAGGATTGTGGCAGGCTCATCCCCAGAAGCATATTTTCTCACTAATAAATGCCAGACTCCTTCGGTGGGGTCAGGGCGTATTACTGTCCTACTGTATATTTGGAAACCAGTGTCACGGTCCTGAACCACAGAGCCTGGCAGCAACGCGTTGGGAGGATAGAAGGGTAAGTGCTAAAGTCGGATAATCCCGCAGCAGTTGCAGCAGCCTGTCCCGGGGATCTGGGAATGGCGACCTGACTGCCGCCACCCCCGGGGCTCTCCCGGCAGGTCACCAGGAGCCGAGTTGTCCCCGCCGCTGGAGGGGACAGGTCTTTGCCAGAGAGCTGCTGAAAAGGAAAAGCAATCGGTAACATGTTACCTTCCCTGCTTGCCCTCACAGAAAGAGGGATAAAGATGGGAGCTGCGGAAGGTATCCCTGATGGGTTTGGCAGCTTCCCGGCAGACCACACGTCTCTCCTCGCCCTTCTCTTGTTTTTCAACTTCAGTCGTCTTCCTCCTCCCCCCTGCCCCAGATGGTGAAGTAAGGTCTGACAGAACCGACGCAGGCTCCCCTTTCCTACAGTGTCTTTTTTTCAGCTGTTAAAGTCCTTATGGGACTTCTAGTCACTGTAACATTAAAGCGTTCATTAGCACGGGACTAATTCCATAATCTTTTCAGAACTGAACAATTTCAGAGGTTCAGCTCATGATCTGGAAAATCAATTTGTCAGCTTGATGGTGCAGGAAGAGGATTTTTGAGGCCGGCTTTGGCTTCCCCAGCAGGACTGTTAGCAAGGCTGGGACTCTGTGGCCAGGCCAGGAAGAAGCCACCCACAAGAGCTCTGAGCAGAGGAGGGAGGACCTGGGGGCTGGCACTCAGTGCAGGCGAAGAAGGGAGCTGGGCTCATGCTGCATCAAGTGCAGGCTGAGCCTCAAAACTCAGACTAGCCTCACCAAGTTTTGTCCTGCAGTGTGTTGTACAGGTGGGACAGTATCACCATGGATCATGGGGGATTTTTCTGTCTTTTTCATCTTTCCCACTTCATTTCGCCAAAAGCAGTGCTCCCAGTTCAGAGGTTATTACAAGCAAGAAAGGGATGTGTCTTCAGCATCCTGCCTTTTCCCTGCAGGTACAGGCTGGATCAATTCCTGGTTTGAAACTAAACTCACACACCCGCTGTACCAAATCCTAGGTCATGTGCTCTTACTCTCCTCATGGGATTTTTCACATTCACTTTGAAGTACACTTCCAAAAGCTGGTGCCCACACCCTACCTGCAGACAGGCAGCCAGATTTGCAGAGATCATCTGGAAGTGCAAGGCTGCCTTTTGGTGACCACCCAGCTGTGCACTTGCAGGCTGGGGGGGGCTGCATCAGAGCTTGGCACAAAAAGGCATGAAAGCTGGGCTTCCACCTCCAGCTCAGCTCCCTCAATCAATAGTTGTCAGGTGCCAGTGACTTTCATTCAGAGATGTTCCAGAACATAAATGGGTGCAAATAGCATAGCTGCTTCATGGGACAGACCTCTCATGACTGGGCAAGCTGAACAGGAAGGCTGTCTCCTGTCAGCTGCTTTCTGGGACTGGCTTTGATGCTCTGGTAGGGTTCCCCCAACACTGGCATTATGCGTTTGACAAATTGTGTCAGGAAAACCAAAGGTGTCATTGCAGATCTGATCTCCAGCTGAGTTCATCTAATATCAGTGGACATGCCTTTCCCAGCAGAGCCCCGAAGAGGGGAGACATCAGGAGCTAACTAGGACCTCGTGGAGCTCTTGAGACCCAGGATCCCTGTGTAGGTGACTGCTGCCTGTGGCAGCTCTCTTGCAGGGGAGGGAGATGTTCCCCTCCTTTTTCTGCTGGAGGGTGAAAGAGCACTTTTCCACTAGGAAGAAGAATCAGAAGCAGCCCTGGATGCTGCCTCTGCTCCCACTCCTTCCTCCAGGTTGTCCTGTAGGACAGTACAGTCTAATCATGGGCATCCCACTGCATGAAGTGTTAGGGACACATGTCATTTAGGGCAGAGGCACTAAGGTGTATTTCCCAATGAGCAGCAGACATCTGGCTCAGTGCTTTCCCCCCAGGAAAGCATGACTGTATATTCAATACCTGGCTAAGTAAGCCAGAGAGTTAACCCTTTTCCTCTCTCTTCCCCCAAATGATAACACTAGGGAGCCAGAGGAGTCATGAAACAGCAATTTTCATGCCATGTCAGATACATGACTTACTCTCATCCTACCTGAAATTTCTGCTATGACTCCCCATGCCAGGAGACCCCTTTAAGCTCTAGTACGTGCTTGCAAGTGCCCAACCTAAACATAGCGAGTGTTCCCCTCAGCACACACAGAGAACTGCACTGCTCCTCACCTACACGTTATAATCATCAGGCTCTTACTCTTTTTCTTTTTTTCCTGAGACGAGGTCATCCCTGACAAGTAACGTCCTTGCGGAGCCAGTTCCTACTCATTATTTTTAATGGGATCTTGGCATTACAGATGATATTACTGCAGTTTGACACGCGTAATGAAAATTTCCGCTGAACAACACCTGTCCTCTAAAAGAAAAATAGTCCCTGCAGAGATGTATGTCTGGATGCGTTATAGGATGTGCTATAGGGATGCACACACGTACGGGAACTTCTCGCCAGTGAACCCGCGTCCCGTGACAGCTGCTGTTTAGAGCTCCAGCTCCCATAATCATCACTTTCTCTCTATGGCATAGTTTAATCCTTCCGAACAGGGGTGACAAACTGCAGTTTTTAGCTTTAGCTGCTTTTAAGCTCTCCTGGAGACCGGGGAGGATAACGAGGGGAGGACAATTAAAATGGGTGCTGGCAGTGCGGTAACCAGCGGGGTAAACGGGGCCGGTGTGTGCGCGGTGCCAGCACACCCACACACGGCGCAGGGTGCCACCACCCACCCAGTCACACACAGCTCCCACGCGAAGACGACAGCCCCATGCCATCACCTTCTCCTTCTCCCCCCCAGCCCACCGCAACCTGGACGCGCACTGGGAGCATTCCTTTAAAAATTGCTTCAGCCAGAGTTACAACTAAAGCGCAGCAGCTCCTCCGCTCCCTGCAGCGACCAGGGCAGCCCGGCAGCGTGACGGGGCTGGTTTAAATCGCTGCTTCGCTTGCGACTACTCCGACCCCTCCAATTTCACTGAGCTAACAGAGTCCCTGACAGTTCCCACCGATTCATCCCAACTCAGCCACCGACCCCGCGCCCTTGAGCATCCTCGTTTTCAGTGGCATCTTTTGTTTTAGTATTTTGCAGAGAGCTTTTCCTACCCCTTGAGCTGCCTTCCCAGCTGCCCAGCGCTCGACGCCGAGACCCCGTGGGGCTGCCAGCTTTCCGTCAGCTGCCTCTCACCCCTTCTCGGTGAAGCAGAGGGAGCGACTCGCTCTTACCTTGAGCACCCCAAGTCGTCGGCGGTGCTGCCGCCTGCGCGGCGCAGCGTGGCGAGCGGCGCAGCGAGGCTCTGCGCTGGCATCTCCTCTAGCAGTGATGCAGTCCTGCCGGGCGCCGCATCCCAATGATGCAGTCCAGGGGATCCCAGCCGAGGGAGCCCAGGGCTGGAAGTGAGCCAGGGCTGCCCGTCCCGCCTGCACCCCTGATTCCCCCCGCCGCGGCTGCAAAGCGAGCAGGAAGGGAGTGCGTGGAGGCAGGCAAAGAGCAGGGGAGAGAGCGAGAAGCTGCACAGCAGGCAAAGAGGGAGAGAGGCGAAGCTTGTGTAATTTCATCACAGTAATAAAATCCAACCCAGTGCCTAAACGTTGCAGCTCTCTAGCAGAGTTCTTCGTTACACAGGGGATTGTTTTTTTGTTTTTAATTGCTGTCGTACAGGCATGTCTCTAGCTGTAAGCAAAAGGGAATCCCAGCATGACTGGGTATTACACTGGCATCCATCTCTCCACTTCATACATTAGACCGCTGCTATGCTCGAGACCCCTCTCCCTGGGATGGCTAGAAGGCGAGGCTGGGGAAGGTGCCATGTTTCAGGGATAATCCTACTGTGGGATAAGCATGTTCTGTTTAAAATCCCCTTGTGTTTATAATTTAGGAGTCCACTTCCAGAAGAGTAGCATCAGGAAAAATCCTACTGTCCATGTAATTTTGTGCTTGCAAGAGACCATGTGGATACAACAGTGTGGAATGTAGTCTGCCACAGAAATCCATCCATAATCATTTTGTATTATTGAAAGAGATAGCCAGGTAACATGAGGAGGTGTCTTACAGAGGACTAAAGACTGCAGCTCCTAACCATGAAAAAAAAAAGCATCGCCAGTGCACATGGTGGGGGTGTATACACCCTGCAACACCTCTCCATGCAGAAGTGCCCAAATTAGTCCAGATAATGGGAGCACTGAAGAGTTTCACTGGCAGATTTCCATTGCTGCTTCTGGTAAGCTAATACTGAAGAGGAGCACGGAGCTACAGGCTTCTCAGAAAGGAAACAAGGACAGATTTACAGGGCAGCATGAATCCCTTGTACTTGCCAAAGGGATAGAGCAAAGAAGCAGAACTGAAAGTCCAGCCACTCATCCTGGCTCTGTCAGCTGGTGACATCTAAAAAGCTACCTTCCTACTCTGTGCCTCAGTTTCCCAACTGTAAGACAGCACCAGTGCTGCTGGCCTCTCCAGGCTGTACAAGCACTAGGAGCTATCACTCCTCTGGCTGTTTCCAGGGCCCCTCCAGACACACACTCCACCTTTCTTCTCTGTCCTGTATTTAACAGCCTGCTGCCCCGCCTCAGCTCACCTGATTCGAATCTCCAGCTCAGGTGCGTTTGTAATTGTTGACAGCATTACAAATTGGGCCTGAAAATTCCCTCTTCATCTGATTATTTGCTGATATGGTTCCTGTGACTGTACTGGTGGCACCACTTCTGTATGCAAAATGCAGGAGGTGATTAATTTAGGGTTTTTCACACCCGCTCATTTAAAAATTGGAACTCAGATCTGAAGTTCAGCTTTGTTCTCCCTAGTGCAATACATTAGTTTAATTGCATTTTGTGTTTGGTACAGTGCACTGGTTGCTTTGATGTTGGAGCGCTTCAGAAGTCAAATTATTATCAGCACTCCTGTATGCTATAGGCCAAGTATCAAGGCCTTGGCAAAACTAAAAAGCAAGACAGTCTATCACAGTGCCACTGAGTGCCACTTTGCTTGCCTGTCAGTGTTCCTCTGAGTTTTCCAGCTCATTAATACTTCAAATTCTTCAAATCACAGTAACTGTATTTGCATGTGTCAGATCCACTGCACCTTGCGTGGGTCACACTCAGGAAGCGCAGCACCATTCATAACTGTGTTTCCCTGGAGAGGGCTCTGGGGCAGTCCCAGAGATGCTCTCCAAGCTCTGTCACAGCTGCCCTCAGAAGAAGGGGCTGCTCTGCCCCATTTCACCTTCCACTTGCAGGTGGGATCGCAAGCGAGGGAAGGTGTGGCAGATTGGCCCTGCTGGGCTTTTCTCAACTCCCAGAAAAGCCCCTGCATCTACTTTGCTTACTGTTTCCTACGCAGGATAGATCTAGCTTAGGTAAATTTGTATTAAATCTCATTGCAGGATCAACAGGGAGGGAGGCAATAAATCTGGGAGATGTTCTTTACCATTGCACTGTGATTATCAGTGTTTCTAATTACCTTTGCACCCTAGGCACAACTGTGAATCTCTCTGTTAATCACTGCTAGCCGTATCCAGGTATCTCAGACAGAGAAGAACATAGTGCCATATGGTGCCGGCGGGGAACCTGAGCCTCACGGGCTGCCTGACATCGAAGGCAGCAGGATGGGGGAGGCCAAACATCTTTCTATTTAAAAGAGCACATTGATGAAATCAGCAGCAGTCCAGCTGTTTCAGAGCTGCAAGAAGTAAATGGAAAACAAAGCTGAGCTGCAGCAAATAAGGACCTGGTGTAGAGATGGACAAAATGGTATAAGCTCCTCTATCATGGGGAAATAGGTGTCTGTGTAAATGTTGATCATGGAGGTACACTTCAGCATGGTTACACAGGCAAAGGGGCCTCAGTCTAGCCCTATAGCTCACCGAGCAGCCCCAAACCTCCTGGGAAGGGGGGAGGGAGGACTGGCCCAGATATGTGAATGGAACACACCCCACAACCATAATCAAGCCATTCTCCTCTTTTATCCCACCTACAGGGGTTTCTCTTCTGACACCTCACATGAACAAGACACCAGGGACCCTTGCACTGTCTTGTAGAGCCAGGCAAACTGGGGTGCTCAGATGCTGTTGGGAAGGCGTACAAGGGAAAGCAAAGCAAAGCAAGAAGTTAAGCGGTGATGGAGCAGCCTCTCTGATGGCTTGTGGGCTGTCAAGTGAAAGGAAGATAATTAGAGGAAAAGAATAGGAACATAGAAACAATGCATATTTCATGGCTCTGCTGGAGCCATCACAGGGGCACTTTCTGTGAGAGGCATTCGGTATCACAGGGTGTTGAGGGAGCGGCAGATGTTCAGGGCAGGGCTTTTTGGCTTGGTTTTCAGGGTCCCATCCACACAGGCGCACTCACATGTGTATGTGGGTGCACACGCTCACGTGCACACTCACGTGTCCCGCTCCCCTGCCCTGAGCCATCTCACGTGGTCTGCACAAGGAGCTCCAGCGTAGTAGAGACAAGGGCTCCCAAAAAAAGTGCTGAGCTGTGGCAGCACACACTCCTGCACCCTGGCCCTGGAGATGTCCTCATCTGAACAGGAGCCAGGAGAAGCCACCCTTAATGCCGAGCAGGGGTTAAATAGGACTGAGGGATGTCACTGCAAATCCTTGAGCCAACAGGGCTTGAGGCTGGGGGCTGCAGGGCGGTGGCAGCAGGATCTGGATATTGCCATCTCTCTGAGGTGTGTAGTGGCAGCAGGCTGGTGGTTGCTGCTTTCCACTGGTGACAGCCGTCCATCCAGAAACAGCCCTTACCTCCCCCACGCTCCACCACTTCTGCTAATGAAACTTTTCTTACGAAAGCCAGAATCCTGCCTTAATAGAAGGGAGAGTCCCAGGCAATGTTTGATTGCATCTGCTATTATATCTGATAAGTGGCATTAGTAATACAGATAATGAACACAACATAAAAAGCCTTCCAAGCGTTAAGTCTAATTATTGGTATTGCTGCCTGCTTGCTGGCAGACGTAGGTAAAATGCATATGGAAGAAAGCTGGATATGAAAAAAATAGCTGTCAGTCCATGCTGCGGGTCTTGCTGCAAAGGTACGACCTTGCCAAGACCCACAAACAAATTAGGAGGACACAGCAACCAGCAAAGGGAGAAAGCTGAGCCATGACGCATTGCCTCCCACCAGAAAGGGACAGAGCTGCTGCCTGGATCAGGAAAATGGCCAGCTTAAACGTGGGCAAAAAGGGGTTTACATCAAATACACTGCAGTGTGAAATCATGCTGAAGTCAGCCCTCGGATCTGTGAAAGCCTTCCATGCCCACAGTTCAGATGGGATATGTGGATATACACATACACACATATACCTACTGGATAGGGCATGTTCTTCAGTGCTGGTCAGGAGCAGAAGACGACCCTTACTGGATGCTGTAACACCTGCAACACGAGACTTGACACCCACATTACTAACCTACTGCCTGGAAATGTTAAAAAGAGAGACGAATGGCTGAAATTAGGAGAAATGGGGGGGAAAAAATCTCAATGTGTTTTCATTTTCCATAATAATAATACTTTTTTTCCTTCAATTAGCCTGTCACTTTCTGTGTGACATAAGCTCCTGATCGTCACAGCAACCCAAACAGCCGCACAGTCAGCAGCTTGTGGGGCACCAGGAAAGCCCAGCACAACCTGTGCTCCTGAACGTCAACCCTGTTGCCTCCTCGGAGGGATTCACGAGAGTATGTGCTGCAAAATGCGATCTGCCTTTGTGCCCTCCAAACCAAAGGGGCTCCTAGACTATCTAAAACCCACACAACACCACTGACACTGAGATTTCAGGGCAAAAGGGCAGCCGCTGAGGCAGTACCAATTTACCTGAGCTGGAAACATGAGCTGGAGAGGCTGTATCACACCAGAAAAATAGAAAATGTGGGTTATAGTAAGCACTTAGCTGAAAACTATTTGTGGCATAGAAGCTTTGGTTTTCTGAAGAGACACTGCTCTTAGAAGGTGCCACCGGTGCGTGTGGTGACAGGCCAGGGAGACGCAATGTCAAATGATGTCCATCAGCTGCATCGCTGCCTGTAAACAGTTGAATGTAAAGGGACGAGGGTGCTTAAATTTCTCTAATCCAGCAGAAACCATTCCGTAAGACAGGCTTGAGCAGAAAAACACGGGCATGTTGGCAGGTCTTGGTGCAAAGGCCAGCTAATGAGCACGGTGGGACCTGTGCTGGCAACGTTCGACCCACTCAAGTGTGGTGCTGTCGCTGTCTCATGAGAGGCTCTGCTAAAGGCAGTGCACCACCTAACAGCTGCACCCTCCAGGATCACCTTAAACATGATCTTTTTTCCTCTTTGGGTTTTTCTTTTTTTTTCCTCTTTTTCTAATGGTCCTGTTAGTCTAGGTTTAAAATCCCAAGCGCAAGTGCAGTGAACCATTAAAGAGCACTTCACACATCTCTTTCTTCCCTTTTTATTCAGCTTTCAGAATGGAGGAATATATTGTCAGGTTAACTCTGACTTTGCAGAGCTCTAATGCATTAGGCAGAGTTTATTTATGTGGAAAGGATGAATGGTTCCCTACATGTTAATAGCACAATCAGCGACAAAATCCTCGGCATTAATATTTAATGTCCTTTGTTATGTACATGCCTGACTTATTCAGAGAGGGCTGAGTCAGGAGATCAGAAGCTGCTGGGAATTGAATAAGCATTATTTGTGGGATTTCTCTGAGTGGAATCTGAAAGTAGAAAAGACATTGTTTTTATATGTAGCAGTCCAATTGTCAAGAGACTGTACATTTATGGATAGTGTATAATATATGCAAGAAATTACTGCGATGGCATTCTGTGGCTCTTTTCAGCACACTATTTCTTTAATGTTACTGTCTGCTTACTCTCGCTCTGTACAGGTACATAAGGTTTCTATGAGAAATGAGGGAGAAAAATCTACCAGACTAACACCAGCATACATCCCCTGAAAATTCATGATTATTCATCTAACAGTAGGACATAGAAATCTCAGAGAAAGAGCAGGCCCTGAGGAGCAGGCATTTTATAATTCATAGCACAGTCACTTCTATCTCACATCTTTTATCCAGACTATATATATGTTAGACAACTAAGTGCATTAAGAATGTGAATTCCACACCATTAGCATTTCTTCTTCTCTTTTATGTGTACATATACACATAAACATACTTATTCTATATGTTACATTAAATAAATATTAATCTTAAATCTGCTCTTCCCCTGTATCCATCATGATACAGCTGATAGTTATAGAGGGTTTCATCCTGCTCCCCATACAGAACAGGTATCAGCATTGTCAGTAGCGCTCCAGATATCAGAGCTATGGCGGGTTTTCAATTTAAATTGCCCATAAATGCTACAGTTGGAAAGCCTTTCCATATTTCGGTGATTACTCTGTAACTATAGCAAATTGTCTAAGCCTGGTGTACAGCACTCATTTCATCTGAGCAATTTTCAGGAACACTCTGTTAGATGTGGGCATCTAAGGGTGTAACAACATATGCTGTATTAGATTACAGAGAAATTAAATATGAACCTGTAATTCCAGATGCAAAGAGACAGAGGAAGGTGGGGTTCAGGTTTCATTTTTTTTCTTACTTGTCTGGAAAAGCCTTTTTTATTGAAGCTATGCTTTCTGGGGAATTTCCTTGAGGGAAGCAGAGGGGCTTCCCCCTCCTTCAATAAAAGATAAAGGGAAAAATGAAGTCTGGGATTTTCAGATGAAAATCACCTCAGCTGTTTACTCATGTCTTTGCCTCACATCCTATACACAAGGCTGCTCTAAGCTGTATCAGAAGGGGCTTTCATGAGTTTAATGTGCCCGGGGCTTCGTCTGTGCCCAAGGCACCCCGACGGACAGAATCCTCGCTGGAATGAAAGCACCACAGCCAGGCTGCTTTCCAGTAATGCAGCTGGAGGGGGAAAGCGTTTTCATAGGATGCAACTGGAAATTGTGTGAAGAAAGAATTGCTGATGATCCTAGAGATGTTTCATGTACTTGAACCATTGGCTTGTAACTTTGCGAAATTATCCACCACCACCGGGGCTTGACCTGAACTGGTTGTGTTTGCACTTGGGCAGAGATTAGGTATAAAAATGGAGAGAAAGCGGGGAAAAGCAGAAGTGGAGCTGGAGGAAAGCAGAGAAAAGCATCGCTAGGAAACCAGAGGGACGGAGCGAGGAGCTCCATCCAGCCCCGGGTGGCTGCAGTGGGGACCCGGCTTCAGCAGGTGGCAGCAAGTGAGCTGGGGACGGAGGAGGAGATGGTGCTGCAGGGCTGGGGCGGCCGGCACCGCCCAGGCCGGGGGGAATTCAGCAGCCTCCTGGTACCTTCTGTCCGCCAGCAAAAAGGTAAAAAGGAAAACCAAAATAATAAAGCCACAAAAGCTGCAGATCACTCGGCATAAAAAGCGAGAGAGCAGCTAGGCGGTATGCTGGAAGCCTTACGTAATTAAGGCCGCAGATAGGAACTAGCAGTTATTTTTCATTTTGTAGGTATTTCAATAGCTCTGTCCCAGCACCCAGGTGTCACAGTCCCCTGGGGCTCATCCCGGAGGAGCGGTGTTTTCCTTCACGAAGGGCTCTAGCTGAGCTCCGGGAAGCACAGGTGGGGGCTGTGCTGAGAAGGTTGGCCCCTGCCCCAGGTTTGCTCGTATTTAAACGCAGTGTTTCTGTTGGGACCAGACTCATCGGTGCAGCTGGGAACGCAAGTGGTCAGCTGGAATCCTGGGCCAAGGCATGAGCTACTTTTAAGCAGAAAAGGGAGGAGATTTGCTTTCCTACTTTCAGCCTGACTTCGGTATAATATTCACGTTGTATAATATTACTGTTTCACAGAAACAAACATAATGAGGAGCCATCCATATTCATGACTGCGGTTCTTGTTACCTGGAAGTCCTTCAGGGAGCCGCTCAGATGCAGCACTGCATTCACTGCTCTCCAAAGCCCCACAATTAACTGACCGTTCCCCAAACCGTGTTCCCCCTCCCTTCAGGATCCTGCTGGATGCCAGTTGCACACACATGTGTGCCTTGCACCAGGAGTTTCATTAGCAGGGATTTGATAGACTCCTCCTTTCACCCAGCCCCAGGGTAAGATGAAAAGGAAACCCACAAGCTTTCGGTTTTGCAAAGCGTGTGATGGCTCTTTATTGAAGCTAATGAAGAAAACACACAGTTTGGGACTTACATGACTCATGCTTGTATCCTCTCGAGCTACATGTAAATCCACAGTGTCAGAAGCTCTCGTCAGACAGTGTGACAGGTCAGCATGTGACCACAAACACCACTGCCAAGACACACGGGGTTTGATCTTCTCAGTAGGGATGGGCACACAGGCTTGCTCAATGGTAATAAAGATGCTTTTGTCTTGTCCAGCTGGAAGCAGGACTGGTTGGATACCCTATGAGAAATCTGGCTGTCATGTGATATCCAGACCATGTTTTTCATATCTCATAATCTGAAATGACATTAGAGATAGGGCCCAGACCTGCTCTGAGCTTCTGGGGCATCTATTTGTTTGCTGCTCCTGGCTCAAGCTCTGAGAATGGTCCACAGTCAAGTGTCACTGGGAGAACACTCAGGGAGACCAGATACCTGGTAGATGCTCCACATCATGTAGGCGGCTTCTCTAAACATAGCTGTGTAGCACCACTGTAGAACAACCACCAAGTATTCGTGCTTAGTGGAAAACACACAGCGTGAACTGTCAAGCAATACGCAGAAACCTAAATGCAGTAGCTGATAGACAACTGAGTACCAGCTGAGTAAGAAGGACTCAGCACTGTCTCTCAGTAGGTATGACACAAGATCTCCCAAGGAATCAGACACTTTGAACTTCTTTTGGTGGGCCCTTATCTGCTCCCCAGCTCACACCTTTCCTTTCCTTCCTCCTGTGTATGGACCAGGAGCACACTCTCCCAGAAGCTCCAGCACAGCATAAATCCAGCGTACTCAGCTTGAAGCTCTCCATGGCATGACCTGGCACATATGACATAAATGCATTCCATCCGCAGGCACCAGAGTCCCTGACAACCTTCCTGATGATGGTATTACACAGCCCACTCTGCGGATTCTTCATCTCCAGGTGAAACAGGGCATCCAGTCTTCTCATGCAGGTAAGCTCACCCAGTCCTTCCTTCCATGAAAGGACTTTTCTTCATTACAGATTCAAAGCAACACACTTTTCATGTGGATGCATGAAAGTGAGCCAGGGAAGGATCTGAGCTCCTGACACCAGCAGAGCCCTCCTTGTCCTGCCAGACATGTAAGCAGATGCTTTTTCCTAAGGTTTTGGAGTCTGAATGAGGAAAATGAGTGTGGTGGGATTGCCAGGGCACTGCAGATTCAATTCCTGACCTTCTTTCCAGCACTTATTTGCAGCCTCATCTCTGCCCAATCTCTCTAACAGGCTGAGAAGCAGATCATGCGCCAAAACCATCTCCTTTACACCCACTCCCTTAATCATGTCCCTCCACCATATGTGTGCATCTGCCCAGATGTGTTCTTGTTGTCTAGAAGTTTTATTTCCAATGTACACAATATCCCAGTGCTGCAAACAATCAACTACAATGTTCCTCTGCAGGCACAGCAATTCCTTATGCAAAGAGGAGAGAGGAGGTGAAGGAGGGGGTCTCCACTCCCGCTGCTTGAAATCATTGCCTTGTAGTTTGCTGGCAATCCTTGCACTATGTTGTATCCACATGTAAAACATTTTCCTGGGTTCTTTTTCTCCCCATGTCTTGGCTGCCTGAAGATGCTGCAAAAGAGTTGGAAAAGCCAACCCTGAGCAAATGTTGAACATGTTTTCATTGCTTTCTTTTTTGTTTAAGAAAAAAAAAAAAAGGAGTTCTGACTCCAAAATGTCCTCATGAAAACATGAGCTTTGATTGGACCAACACACCAGGTCACAGATAGGTCTCTGGTGCCTTTTAACAACCTCTCAGCCACAGACACAAGCACAGAGCCAAGGCCAGCTGAGACGGCAACGCTGAGCAGGATCATTTGAAAATCCCAGATCCGCCACACCTCCGGGGTGACCTGCAGTCTTTGGTGTGATCACAGCAATTCAGTGCATGAATGATCAGAGAAGTGGAGATTGTATCACAGAGCAAGAACAGCGGATACAAGAAGAGACGGCTGATGCTTCCCACCGTGGGCAGTGCCCAGGGGCCCTGCTGCTGCTGTG